>PVJO010018653.1:0-36114 GCA_004026905.1 Hystrix cristata
ATGTATGCAAATAAGCAATGCAAACAAGCAGCTAGTTAGCTTCTTCCTGTATCTTTTATCTAGGCTACCTGCCCCCAGAGCGGCCCGCACTCCCACCCCCAATCTCAGTCTCACATCCTTGATCCCAGCAGAACCATGCCAAACCAATCAATGGATCAATTTAGTAATCACACACTCTAGATCCAGCTATCTCTTACCACATGAGGCTTTGGGGGGACATCTAGACACAAACCATAACAAGCACTGAAAAGCTTACTTCCACTTCCATCTTTATGAAGCGGAATTTTCTGCAGTGACAGTAATTAAAATGAGATTATGGAGTAAATTGGACATAAGCGCACACACACACTTTGGGTGTCACTGTCTCCCATCATCCCCAGATAAGACCACCTAGTTTCAGGAAAACAGGCTCAGAGTACGCACTAGTTCTCACTGCTCTCCCTGTTGGTACACAGACTGCCACCCTTGTCTCCTTCAGAACATCGTACAAATATCTCAGTGAAGCTTTACCAGGCCATCTTATTTTAAACTGCAGAACACCAACACTTTACCATCACCCTTTTCTGACTTATTTTACCTCAGAAGACATCATTAATGCATTATATATTTTGCTTATAATTTTAACATTTATTAAGGGGAAATCATATGTTTTCAACTGAACAATTCGGTGGAATTTAGTAAATTCATAACACTATGCAACCACCACCTTTATGTAATTCCAAAACATTTCCATTGCTCCAAAATTAAATCCCATTTAGAGGTTTCTTCCTGTACATCTCTCCCAATTAACTCTGGTAACCACCAATATGCAGTCTGTCTCCAGGAATATGCCTATCTGGATATTTCATATAAGTAAAATCCTGTAGTAAGTGACCTTCATGGCTGGCTTCTTTCACTTAGCATAATGCTTTCAAGGTTCATCCACGTTGTGACATGCATCAATATTTCGTTCTTTTGGTTAAATATACACACATATATCCATCTATATCTAGATCATCTATATACACAAATGTACAACTATTCAATCACTGATAGACATTTAGGTTGGTTCAACCTTCAGGTTACTGAGAATAATGCCGCTGTGAAAATTTTGTGCAAATATTTGCTTGAATATCTGTTTTCAGTTCTTTGGGGCATATACTGAGGAATAGAGTTGCTAGGCCATGTGGTAATTCTATGTTTAACTTTATGAGAAACTGTCAAGTTCTTTTCTATACCAACCAAATCACTTTATATTCCCAGAAATACATGATAATTTCTCCACATCCTCAACAACACTTTTTTATTATAGCCATCCTAGAGGGTGTAAAATGGTATCTCCTTTTAGTTTCAATTTGTCTTCCACTAATGACTAATGCCAATGAGCATCTTTCCACTTGTTAGCTGGTCATTTGTGTATCTTCCTTATTATCCTCAAGTGGTTTGTCCATTATAAAACTGGACTGTTTTGGTATTTTGTTATCGCATTGTAAGAGTTTCTTTTGTACTCTGTATATATTAGCCATGAGGCATATGATTTGCAAATATCTTTCTGTAAATTGTCTTTATCACTTCCATGATAATGTTCTTTGAGGCACAAAATTTTTAATTTCAGTTATGCCTTGCTTTTGTTATTCATGCTTTTGATGTCATACAGACTCTAACAATCCACTGCTAAACAAAAGGTCATGAAGATTTACCCTGTGGTTTCTAAAAGTTTTATAATTTTAGTTTTTATATTTAGATCTGTTCATTTGCAGTGAATTATTATATATGGTGTGAGGTTCAACTTTGTTCTTTTGTAGACAGCTGTCTAGCTTTTCTAGCACCATTTGCTGAAGACACTACAGTATTTTTCCTATTGAATGCTCTTAATGCCCTTGTCAAAAACCAATTGGTCATAGATGTTTGTGTCTATGTCTGGACTTTCAATTTGATTCCACTGATCCCTATGTCAATCCTTATGCCAACATCACACTGTTTTGATTACTGTAAATCCACAGTAAGTTTTGAAACTGAAATGTATCAATCATCTTTGTTCTTTTTCAAGATTGTGTTGTGTTTACCAACTTCTCTTCTTCTTCTCGTCCTTCTTCTTGCCTGTTTTTCTCCACCACAATTAGGATGTAGATTTCTGAGCACTTTGAACAGGGCCTGGCATGCATAATGCACTTAGTATTTGATGAGTGAATAAATGGGCTCCTGAGGAAATAAATTCATCTGTAACTGAGATAAGGTTGAGGGTAGAAGTATAAGAAACTTGGAAGAAAATACCATGGTTAAGCAATAGTTGCCAAAAAAGAGTTCAAGGACAAGAAGGAGGGTTAGTCTAGGCCTTCGGTTCTAGTGCAAAAGGATACTTTCAAAACTATACTGGCAGCTGGAGTAAGCCACAGCAACTATTCTTGTGTGCAACTCAGTCTTCAATGATTGATTTGCACTAAAACTAAAAATCATTTAGTAACTATCACAATGAACACTCTTTTTCAAAAATAAAACATCAGATAAGGTGAAATAGAATAACAATGAGCTGTTTTCTTAAACCGAGACAGAAAATAGCTTTTGCATTTTATCTCAAGTGTCTCCACAGTGTTTAGTGTAAATAATTCCTCTTGATAAATTAATGTAATTTTACAATCATATCAGAAAACATACACTACAATGCAAAAGTACCATACTGACCTTTTAAAAAAATTCTGAGCAAAATATTAAATAAACACTTTTATCACTTTTAGTCAAATTAAATAACTGGGCAGTGAGATCAGCAAGTCTGAATTCTGTTGCTAATGGGACAGAAGCCAGTGAAGGAAAAGCAGAATTACCGGGTACATGTGATGTAGTTTAAGAAATTCAGTATAAATTTTCTTAAATGCACATTACTTTGTGTTTCAATGTAAAATATTTTAAATGTAAGTAATTATGGAAAGTACCATTGCTGTTAATATACATTACATAAACTGCCACTGAAATATTTGTCTTACATAACAGCAAATACTGCTATTGAGAGATTAAGCAATACATTGCCACCCCACAAATTCTACCATATGGACCCTTCTGTTTCTAGGCTCCATTCCATTACTGTAGGTTAATAAAGGAATTGTTATCCAGAAGTGCAAATAAGTCTCTTACTGAATAACTTTTTCAATATCAACAATGTGCTATCAATATAACTTGGCAGGCAGTCCAGTTTACAGTGGGAGTTAGTAGCTGTGCACTGCCTGATCTTCTTGCCCAAATGATGACATAAAACAATATCCAAAGTATCTAAACTGTCACTAAAATTGTATAGCTCTGCTAATCACTCTACTTAAACCTCAGGGAAATGTATAATTGCCCTATGTAATCATCCCAGCTTTAATTATGGTGTGGGCCTTTTATTCCCTGGGCAGAGCTGACAACCTAGAGAGATCTTTTTCTCAAACTCAGACTTCTGCTTAGCAACGAAAAGACCACAAGCAATCTGTCACCTCATTTGCAAAACCCACTCCAAGGGACAACACGGCTACTCATCCTTTAAATGCAGCTCAGGTCTCACAGGTCGCTGTAGCTTCCCCAAATGCAAGTATCTTCTCAGTCAGTGCCTTGTACACATTTCCAGTTTCACTTTAGAATGTAATTTAATTGTTCGTATATCTCTTTGTTGGATGAAAAAGCCTTTAAAGACAGTGGCTCACTTATTCATATCTGCAGCCCCGGCCCCTCCTGTGAAACAGGCATTCAGCAGTGTGTGGCAGTACAGGCCTGTCGGGCAGGAGGACCCTAAATTTGAGGACTCCCTAGACAACTTAGCAAGACCCTGTCTCAAAATAAAAATAAAAATCAGCTGGGAATGTAGCTCAGTGGTAGAGCACTTGTCTAGCATGTGCAAGGCCTTGGATTCAATGCACGGCACTGAAACAAAAAGGCATCCAACTAATAACTATGATGCCGAGTGACTATGGCACTGAGTGCTCTGCCCAGGATATGGGAGATGCTTAACAAATACTAATTACTAGCAAATGTCCTTCTTTCCTTTCCTCAGGATTGCCCCTGTTCTCATCTTTTTAATCATCATTCCGCTGTGAAAACTCAGGCTCTTACCACACTTGACCTCAATTCTCAGTGAGGGAGGGACACTGCCAGGGCACATTTGGCAATGTCTACAGTCATGGTTGTCAAAACTGGAAGAATTCTGGCCCCAAATGCCAAGAGAGTCCAGGTTGGGAAATCTTCATGCAGATTTTTATTCCTTGAAATCAATTCCTAGTTGTTCTACCCTATTACTATTTTTTCTCCGTTCTAATCTGTTCTTCCAAAAAATCTTTACCATTATCTTGCTCAAAATGTCTTATATATATGCCGAATATATTCATTTCTTTAATTAAGAGTTTATTATTAGATTTCCACTAACACAACTCTATATATCAATGTGTCAAAAGCAGAACTAGGACCAAACTTTCTTATTTATGATCTACCTGTTTTACAATTCTTTTAACTCATAGGGAATTTTTAAATAAAGAGAAAACACTGAGGGAAAAAGCAAAGAGTGGGAGACAGCAGTTAATTTTCCTTCAGTGATCCAAATTTCGACAGCCACAAAATCCAAATGGCTTTTATAATCTCATTTGAAGAATAAATGCTGAGTCACTAGAAGGTGTATCACATACCGGACTGTTATCTCATGTACTAGCTTGATACCTTTTAATCTAACCAGGATTTGTTTAAAATTCATGTGACCAGGGGTAGGGATGTAGCTGTGTTGTAGGGTGATTGCCCAGCATGTGGAAGGGCCTCGGTTCAATCCCAACGCTGAAAAAAAGGCTGGTGAATTTCAGAAAAATGAAAAAATTCTAAATGTTTTTAAAAATTCATATCATCACATTATGAAATTTCACTGAATTAATTCTCTTAAGTGCAGAAAGATTAGACAGACAGACAGACAGATGGACAGGAAAATCATATTCCATGCAAATCATGAATGTGATAAAATATAGCCATCAAGAATACATTAAGAATTTCTACAATTCAACAACAAAAACCCAAACAACATAATTCAAAAGAAGGCAAAGTGCTTGAATAAACATTCCTCCAAAGAAGATACACAAATGGCTAAGAAGCACACGGAAAGGCACTCAACATCATTAGTCACTAGAGAAATGCAAATCAAAACTGCAGTGAAGAAACTTCATACTCACTGGGATGGCTATAATAAAACAAAAAATAACAAGTGTCGGCAATCCCGTGGAAAATCTAGAACTTTTGTTGGTGGGGATGTAAAATGATTTGGCAACTGTGGAAAACAGTTTGACAGCTCCTCCAAAAATTAAATGTAGAGTAAGCATATGACCCAGCAATTGCACTCCTATGTCTACACTCAGAACAACTGAAAACAGGTACCAAATGTTCATGGTAGCATTATTCACAATCGCTGAAAGGTGAAAACAACCTGAAAGTCTATCAGCCCACGAATGGATGAACAAACTGTATTATATACCTACAATGGAATATTATCCAGCCACGAAAAGGAAAACATTTTCGCGCATGCTACAAAATAGATTAGCTTGAAACCACTGCACTCAGTACATTTGACACAAAAGGACAGACGAGGCATGATTCCACGTGTATAAAATATCTAGAAATTCATAAAGACAGAAGAAGACTAGAAATGACCAGGGGCTGAGGTGGTGGTAAATGGCCATAATTATTTAATGGGTCTAAGGTTTCAGTTTGAGAAGATAAAAAAGTTTTGGAAATGGATAATGGTGATGTTTGCACAACCATATGAATGTGCTCAATGTCACTGGGTTGCACACTTAGAATAGTAAAATGGCAAATTTCATGTGTATTTTATCGTAACAGAGAAAAATTCTACACCAAATGCTGTAACATGCTTCAGCTGTCTTCAAGGACTCATAAATGAAACACCCCTCTGCAAAAATTAGAGGCTTTTTAAAAATATAATTTAATTTTCAGATGGAAAAGAATGTGCCACTGGGGATGGAAATCAGAATCCCTGATAAAGTGAAATTCTGGGAAATCATCACCCCCCCTCCAGGCCCAATTACACAGTTAACCCTCTTCCAGCAGCCCCACTCTGAATGAGCCACAGCTCTGAGCTCCCTGGCTCTCTGCCTGCCTTTAAACCTACCCATTTTCTCTGGCGATAGTGGTGTGGGGGGAAGGGGGGTGTGCTGTTTTAAAAATAACACTTACTTCAACACTGAGAAAAGGGAAACGTATGGAACAATCCCTAGAGATACTACGTTTTTAAAAGGCGATCTATTTTCTATCTCAAAACCAACCAGCAGCAATTTTAAATGCCATTAATCAATATTATTCAGCTTTCTTTTCTCGGAATCAGTTTGTCCTATAATGCACACCATAAAACTTCTGCAGTCAAAACAAATAATTAAATTCAACAAGTATTTCTAGATTCAACAATTACGAGCATTCTGAAAGAAAGCAGAAATGTAAGTTTCTTTTTATATCCTAACCCATCTGATATTTAAAGTTGTGTTAAAACTTATACTTCAGAATCTCTGATTTGAGATCAATTAGAAGACCTACACAATTTGAAATTCATTCTTTCATAAAAGTAACTTTATGAACCCTCCTTAAATAAGAATATGATAGGACCTATTGCATGAAAATATTATTAGATTAACCAAATCTACCTTATACTACGCAACTAAGTGTAAGAATATTTGAAGTTCACTTTTAAACATACTTTTTACCATCACTCCTGGCTTTGAGTACACTGTGGCCCAGACAAAGTGACATAGGATTGCTTAAGTCTCACCCAATAAAAGCTTATAAAATAAGAACAATAAAAAAGAAGTAAAAATAAATTTCATGGGGACCCAATAAAGTAAACAACTCTTTAAAATCAGATACCCTCCAACAATAGCTTATAATAATTTCTTATATTAATACTGCACTTCATATACAACTATAGTGATTTATCTGGCTCACAGGAACATGCTTGGTTACACCAGGCAGCCTTATGCTTACGAGATGAAACACTAGGGTCAGTGCATCTTTGGGATTTAATAAGCCATTTGAGAAGTCTTGATTCAAGTTTCACATAAGTCCCTGAGATACAGTTCTCCAGCCATGCAGAAAGTTGGTTTTTCACTTAGAATGCTAATGCTGATTAGACATCATTTGTTAAGTTTCCATGGAAATTTTAAATCATTTACTTATTCATTTATGTACCTATCCTGCAGTACTATTCATCAAATTCAGGGTCTTGCTCATGTTAGGCAAGCTGTCTACATCCCCAACACTAAAATTATTTTTCAAAATAAAGAGACTAGGTAAAGTTTTGTTGATTTTTTGTTGTTTGTTTGTCTGGTGCTGGGGATCGAACTCTGGGACTTGTGCTTGCCAGGGAAGAACTCTAACCACTGAGCTAAATCCCCAGACCCCCTAGGTAAATCTTTCATTGTTGCTCACAAATGCTTCTTTTGAAGACAGAATGACTCTTTGCCTGTTTGCTATTTTATTTATGTGTAGTGAAAGGGAAATAAAATAGGCATTAAAGCAGCAAAGAAGAAACAGAAAGGACATATCTAATAACTTGGGTTACATTAAGGTAGACTTAGAATGGTATACATTTTTCCATATAGTATTCTGAATATTTTTGTTTTGTTTTGTTTTGTTGTTGTTTTTTTTTTTTTTTTGTGGTGCCGGGGATCGAACTCAGGCCCTTGTGCTTGCAAGGCAAGCACTCTAATCACTGAGCTAAATCCCCAGCCCCAGTATTCTGAATATTAAGGGCATAACTGAACATTTTAATGGTAAGCAACTCACAAGACAAGGCTAATACTACCTTATGGAGCTTATGGCCTGAAATTTTTATGATTCCAACCTAAATTCTTTCTGGCATATGCTTGAAAACACTGTACATCATCCCGTAAGTGTGGAACTTTTAATTCAAGCTTGGAAGGGCCCATAATTTAATGAGTATTACCATGAACAAGAGGCAACTCAGGAAACAAAAAGAGACAACACAATATAATGGATAAAACACAGGATTTGGAAAAGAAGGGCCACATCTGCATGCTAGCTCCACTGCTAACTGTGAGATTCAAGTAGTTAATCAGTTCGATGCAGCATCCTCCTCTGTAAAAGAGAAACAATAATTTCTCCCTTTTGTCCAGAGGCACCAAGAGGATGTTTGTGAAGGAACTTTTAAAATGTGAACTATTTTGACGCTATTTTTCATCATTAACAAGTAGCTATACTTCTGTTTTTCCCTCCTACAAGCCTCACTGGAGGAATAAGAAGGCACCAAAGAAAGAAAGGAAAACATCTCAAAAACAGATCAGAGGTCAAAGATAAAAAAGTTCATAGAGCTACTACTATTATTTTACACCCAGTTTAAACAAGCGTGTTTATGGGATTTGATTTCAAAGTGGAAGAGGGAGAGGCTCCTGGCGGATGCAATGGTGGCAAAGCGACATCCACGCCGTCCGCCTCACCGTTCTCTAATCACTTGCCCAAGCTGGAAAGTAAGGAGCCAGGAGACTCCTTGACTCCGGCCGCTCTCCTGTAAACTGTATCGCTTTCTTTTCTTCAGGGCCACACCTAATAAGTCACCAATCCTATCAATGGACTCTGCCATGTCTTACACATGTCCCACCCCGGACGTCTGCAATGAGGTTGCTCCAATTCAGGCGACTGCTTCCCACTACAGCACCCCGCACCAGCCACCCCCTGAAAGCATCCTCCTGTCCAGGTCACCACAGGAGTTCATTCCAGGTCTAGAGAGGACCCTGGCCACACTCCAACGTGACGCCTTGCTAGGACCTGCAGCAGAATGGGACAGTCGTTACTTCTGTGAGTTGGGATTAAAGGTGCCATATTTTTGCTTTGACACGCTTCTTCAAAACTTCTACTTGTGAGTATTTGTATGTTTTACATTTTTAAAAAACAGTAAACACAATGGGGTGGGGGCAGTGTGTGCTGATGCTTGCAAAATCCATTTCAAACAAGACTCTTCGCAATGTGGCCTCGCCTACCTACACTTGCGGTCTCATCTCTTCTTGCTCTTTGCCCATCGCTCCCTCCCACTGTGCCCAGAGGCCTCTGTGCAGTCATATTCTGCTGCTCGGTCCTGAAGGAGACAACTTCCTGGAAACCTTCTCTGCAATGGTGACAGCTGTCCTCTGCCCCCTGGGCTTTCACAGAACCCCGTACACAACTTCATACCCCGTACACAACTTCATAATGACCTTGTCACATTTTTGACTCCTTGTATTTGTTAGGAGTTTTCCCTAACAAATGCTGAGCTTCTTCTAAAGGCCTCAGACGAGGGCACGACACAAGCTATACCACCAAGGGCACCAGGTCTGGCATGCAGGAGACAATTATTAAATGCTGAATGAAGGTGAAATCCAGTTTTATCAATAGCTTCAATCATTTTATTATTAAGCCCTTTGCAATCAGTCTATCTTCTTGCCCCAAAGCCCACTGTGTTAAGGTGATACATTTCTTTGAAAAACAAAATTATATAATGTTTTCCCTACATCCTGAACATTCAATAGTCTGTCTGCTTAAAGTGACATTATATAATGTATGATCTTTTTTTAATTTGTTGCATTCTGTTTGCTATTATCCGTTGAGGATTTTTGTGTCTATGTTCATTAAAGAGACTGGCCTGTAGCTGTTTGTCTGTCTGTCTGTTGTCTGCTTTAGGAGTCAGGTTAATGTGTTCTTCCAGGAATGACTCTGGGAATACTCCTTCCCTTTCAATTTCATTAAAGGGTTTGAGGCATACTGGCATTAGAGCTAACAGAAAAATGAAAAAATGTTCAACATCTCAGCCATTAGAGGAATGAAAATTAAAACAACACTGAGATTCCATCTTACTCCAGAAAGAATGGCTATCACCAAGAAGTCAAACAATAACAAATGTTGGAGAGGCTGCAGGGAAAAAGAAACCCTTCTACACTGTTAGTGGGAATGTAAATTGTAAAGCCACTATGGAAATCAGTATGGAGATTTCTCAAAAAACTACAGATTCCTTTTGCCCAGGTATTCTCCTTCTAGGCATCTTCCTGAAAGAGATAAAGGCTTCATATTAGAGTGATACAAGCACACCTGTGTTTATAGTAGCACAATTTATAATAGCTAAATCTGGAAAACAGCCTAAGTGTCCATCAAGAGATGAATGGATAAAGAAAATGTGGTATTTACACACCATGGAGTACTACCCTACCATAAAGAAATAAGCTGAGTTATTTGTAGGAACCTTGAGACTATAATGTTAAGTTAAATAAATCAGGCACACAAGCTTATATATCACATTGTTTCTCTTATATGAGAAACCCAGAGTAAATAATAAGGAACAAAATAAAAGACAGAAAATAGTAGGGAGACAGATTACTCTCCAGAAGGAAGAGGATCAACAGATGGAGGAAGGAGGAGGGAGGAAGGGGTAAGGGATGAAAAAAATGAATTGGGATGCGTTATGTACGTGTACCAACTCCTCAAAAGGAATATAATCCTTATGTACTGCAAACATTAAAAAGAATAAAAATTGAAAAAAAATGATGTTATATAGAACAGCAACTTGAATGCAAATGCCTGGATAGTGTTAAACGGCTATAAATAACATTTTAAATGCTTTTTTTCAAATGGTGTGTGGGCCATTTAAAAAGTTTTATAGATGCGTGTGTTGAGAGTCTGGAGTTTCTGGCCAAATGTTGCCTGAGGGGTAGAGTTCACATGTTGCTCAAGAAGAATCACTAAAAAGCTATATTGTACATTGCTGTTTGAGAAAGCTCAGACTTTTAATTGCCGAAGACACCCACAAAGCTGTGGAGATGGTATGTCAACTACCACGGCATCTGCTTCACTACATGCTAGCGTGACCATTAGGACACGCACCATGATGTCTTCCATCCCCTCTAGACAGCCTTGCCATTATATGATTCTCCTATTCAAATTCTCAAAGTTTTGTTTTGTTTTGTTTGCCACTAGTTGAAACTGAATAGTTCTTCTTTGCCTACAGAATCTGCTCCAAATGGTACAGGAGCCCCCCCCCCCCCAATTCCCTGAAAGGGTTGAGAGAAGTTTCCTCTAGAGGTTCACGCTCACTTGAGCCAGAAGAGGGTCGGGGGAGAAACAGAGGATATAAGAAGCAAAGCACCCCTGCAGATGAGGGATACCCTCAGCATCCCCAAATCCTCACGCTGTTGATTGCAAGAATCTTTATTCCTCTTGAGCCTTCTATTTTACTTCTATTTATATTCCCAGACCTCAAACAGCATCATCCTCATTATCTTTGTCAAGAGTGGTTCAGAATTTACACACACAAAAAAAGGAATTTTAACCAGGAAAAAATACAGAAATCAATCCAACTAGGTTATAATGAGAGAGGTTGCTAAAGAATCTTGGTATTGGGGAAACATTTTGATATCTGTTTTCCTGATCTCCCTCACTCTCTCTAACCAGGGGCTATGAAATTCTGGAGACAAGGATTTTCTTTTTGTTTTGTTAACTTTATTTTGTTGTGTGGTCCCCAAGGCCTTGTTCAGAGCCTCATACGCAATTGAGATACAACAGATGCAGAGTGAATAAAGGTTGAATTAATAACCTATAGGGGCTGGGGATTTAGCTTGGTGATTAGAGTGCTTGCCTTGCAAGCACAAGGGCCTGAGTTCGATACCCGGCACCACAAAAAAAAAAAAAAAAAAAAAAAAAAAAAAAAAAAAAAAAAAAAAAAAAAAAAAAAAAAAAAAAAAAAAAAAAAAAAAAAAAAAAAAAAAAAAAAAAAAAAAAAAAAAAAAAAAACCCTATAAAGCCCCATCAACTTAGAAGTCTCACCTTCTAAAGCAATTGCTACATCCAAACATCCCAACATTTAAACCCCCAAAATAAAACCAACACAGTACTTTGAAAAAACAAAAAGTATGTTTAGAATATTTTGAAAATAATTTAGATACAATGACAATAGAAGACAAAGAAGGTGCCACTCCTTTGAAATAATATGTAGGTATCAACTTGTCAGTGTTAGCAAACACAGCGAACACCTAATGGCTGCTTTGTGCAAACATATAATTAGTCAGCAAGCTGTAAGGGAAGCATTTATATACACAAAGGCTTGTATTTGGCAAACATCTGAGCCAGCTTCTGTTCCTGAAAATGAAGTTCTGCTGCCATTAGAAAACTGAAAAGCATGATCAAAATGCATCAAGAGAAAGAAAAGCACAAGGGACCTAAAATCTTTTTAGCTTAGCACATTCTATCACTTTCCACATTCATTACCACTATTTTTGGCTTCTAACAGTCACTCATTAACAGTAAGTCCCACCGCGAAGCACCAGTGGTCTCATTTGAAGAACAAGTTGTACTTCATTTCTCTACATCATCTGGAGATTAGAATTCATTTTCCCATATACAAGTCATGAGTGCTGACGGACTCCCTGGCCAGCCCACAGCAAGCCTCCCGCCTGCTAACACTGGTGGCCTTTAACACCGGTGACGCTGGGCCAGAAGTACGATGATTACCTGGGCCATCTGCCAGCCTGCTTTCCACAACACCCTCCTCTGCACGCTTTGGTGCCTTCGATCTGTGCAACTGGGTTAACACCCAAGTTTTCAAATCACCTACCTGTCCACATGGCTCCTCCCATCAAACCAACTCCATTCTGTGTGATTCCCAGCAAAGAAAAAAGCAAGACGAATTCACGGGTTTATAATTAAGCACGAGAAATGGGAGAAAATAGCCTAAGGTGGAAAACGAACAGAATCTTTAAATCCTTTTCTGGGCTATCATTATTTTGTGAAACACAGTGCTCTCGAGTCAGTTAAATTTAAATACAAAAGTTCCGAAAGCACCGGGCAGCATGGTGGTGGGTGCCTGTAATCCCAGGACTCTGAGAAGTTGAGGCAGCAGGATCACAAGCTCAAGCCCAACCTGCAAAACAGCCATTTAGTGAGACTCTGTCTCAAAAAATAAATAAAATAAATAAATCAGAAAGCAATGCCTGACACTTTAGTAGAATGCCACCATTCATCGAATGCTCCTTAAAACGATCTGCAGATCTGCTCTACACTCTCCATGTCCCACAAGGACTTAAGACAAAATGCTTCAAGGACTACATTAACTGTTGCGCAATCACTGCGTTTTGTAAAAACGAATCAAAACACACACACATACACACACTCAACAAAGACAGTCTTCTGAACAACTTAACACATTTAAAGTGAAAAACCTTAGACTGCATACGAGAAGCTATTCCATGAAGTAAAGCAGGTTGGAAAGCAAAAAGTCAGCTTCAGAGATGTGAGCCCAGGATCATCAAGTTCAAGCTGTTGCTTCCTCCCACACTGCCACTATTTTTGAATCTTCTCTACCTTGTCACCTGTGTTAGCTTTCCATCATTGTGACAAAATACCTGCCATAAATCGACTTAAGGGAGAAAAGGTTTATTTTGGCTCATGGTTTCAGAGGTTTCAGTCCATGGCCACTTGGTCCCATTGCTGTGGGCCTGCAGTGAGGCAGCATATCATGGTGGAGAGAGTGTGGCATAGTAAGTTCCTGGGCTCATGGCAGCAGAAAGCAGAAAGAAAGAGAGCCAGGAAGCAAGCAAGAGGTGGGGGGCAAGATTTAATCCCCAAGGTCACACTCAAATGACCCACTCCCTTCAACTAGTCCCCACTTCCTACCAGTCTCTTCTACTGTGAAGTCATCGGTGGGTTATTTCACTGGTGAGGTCAGCCCCTGCGTGACTCATGATGTGATCACTTCCCCAGAGCCCCACCGCTCAACACTGCTGCATTGAGGACAAAGCCCTCAATACAATGAACATTTTGGAGGACATTTCAGATCCAAACCATAACACCACCCCAACACAGAACTTGAGGTGTCATCAACACATCTGAGCAACCTCAGGCACACATGCAAACTTTCCAAATTGCCTTGCACATTGGCAAAAAAACAAGAAAAAGAGTTTTGAAATGAAAGGTCATCCCTAGTAATCCCAGTGTTTATAAACCAAAAACTGCTTCTCACTACCATAGCACTAAACCATTTCATGATGGAGGGATATACATTTCCTATTTATAGTCCCTCAAACTTAAACTGGAGAAAGAAGAAACGGAAGTGGTCAGATATAAAAGATTAAGGGGAAGTTCATATAAAGATAATCCCATCAGTCACATCAGCTAACAGGGAGAAGGGGAGAAATTGATATTTAATATTTTAAAAGGAAATTAAAATGGTTATTACAGGAAAAAACAGAACTATGATAGTCTCTTTTACATTTTTTCTTTAAAGTAAATATGGGCTGTGGAATAAGAGGGAAGTACCACAATCTTTTCATTTTTATGGCTTCTAAAGTGCTATGCTCCTGTGCACATACATTTACAATTTATTTCTTAATATTTCTGCATTTCATTTTAAACCAAATTGAATTTAAATTTTATAATGTAGACTCTCTGAACCTCGGCAATTGGTTTCCAGTGGATTAGAATTTACCAATTAAAACTATTCAACTGAATATATTATCCAGACATGCTATTTATAAACAGATTCTAGTTTGTACATGACTGTATATTAACTCTACTAATACTGAATCATTGAACAGAACATGATGTATTTTAAGATAGAATTTTGCACTGTTTTGTAACATAGTGAGCAGGAAGATGCAGTTCTGACAGTGCTGATAACAAAAGCCTTTATGTACCTGACCTGAACAAAGCAGAAGCTCATCTCAGGAGCAGTCTGTTTTTTCTTCTGTGAGCATAGTCTGAAACATATACACTGAAAACAGTATCAAGTTTTATGTGGCAATAGGTGGGAGGGGGGAGTCAGCATATCACGTTAGCAATTTTCTGCGGAATCACATTAGAGTTTCATTGTGGTAGCCATATCACATTAAAATCTGGGGCTTTTTTTTTTTTTTTTGCTAAATGGGTTCCATTGTGCATGTAGTGAATCTGATATGGAAAATTGCTAATGCAATAAGAGTATCATAGAAGCTTTCCTGACTGTAATGCTCAGCCACAATATTCTGGAGGAGGCCCAACAAGACTGGGGGATTTCAGACTCACTTCTCAGAGCCTTTTGACAAGTCCTCCAGTTCACCATTGGCTTCTTGAAAGATAGACCTTTAAGATCTGTTCTATGGGTGAAATGCTTTCATAGATTTTATTTCCGAAGGGACCAGAGGTTCAATGAAAAGATTAGTCATTTAATTAATATTTATTGACTGACTACTATGCAGGGCACTGTGGTCAGCATTAAGTGAATCAAAAAGTAGATGAAACATAGCCCTTTCCAGCAAAGATCTTATAAGGATTGTCTAAGGGGAAGAAATAAATTAGTATATGAGTAACTTAATACAAGACAAAACGTGACAAAGGTGGGAAATGCAAAGAGCCAGAGGAGCTAACAGGAGACACGCTTGGCACCAGGTCATGGTAGAAAATTCCGAGAAGGCAGCACCCCGAGCGGCAGAAGCTGCTGATAAATCTGAGGACCTTCTGGGAGGGGAGGAGGCAGAAGGCATTTCAAGCCTTAGTGTGAGTAATGGTGGAGAGAAGAGGACAGCCAGGTTATGCCTGGGAAATTATAATTCACTCTTTTACTTTCAGATGAGCCTGGAAAATTGATTTGGGGTCAGCCCAGGGTTGGCACCAAAGGAGAAGAGTTTGTAAGGCAAATGAGAATGACGGTGCGCAGCATGGTCTTGGGGTAGGAAATGTCATGATGTGGAACACAACCCAAGATGAGCATCCAGCTTTTGGTGGAGTGATGACTTCTAATACTAATGAGTATCTGAAATCTTAATCCCTTTATCTACACAAGCTTTTTTTTTTTTTTTTTTTTGGTGCTGGGGATTGAACTCAGGGCCTTGTGCTTAAAGGCAAGCACTCTAACCACTGAGCTAAATCCCCAGCCCCATAACACAACCTTCTTAAAAGACATAATTTACAGAAATGTTTACTTTAAAGGCTTGGTTTATTGCAGGAAATATTTGTTTATTTTTTGCTAAGTCCCTACTCTTAACATAGATATTCACTGGGACAACACAAAACACTATTACAATAAGTACTTGTGAAATTACTTTTAAGTAATTTTTTTAAGAATAACTTCTCAGTTCACTAGCAATGGTAACCTAGAAAATATAAATCCAACAGCCTACAATGACAACAATTTGAGGAGATTCATAGTTTTGATATACTGCTATATTTACTGTTTTATTCTGAACGAATCCCTGGTTCTGAATTCCTCTCCAAATGTTCAAAACGATAAACAGAAAGTGCATTAAGCTTCATTAAAACCTTAAAATTTAGCACTCTGGAAGGCAAAGGCAAAAAGATTGAAAATTCCAGCCCAGCCTGGGAAACTTAGCGAGAATCTATCTCAAAATAAAAAATAAAAAGGGCTAGGGCTAGGAATATAGTTCAGTGGGCTGGGTGCCATGGCGTACACCTGTAATTCCAGCACTTGAGAGACTAAGGCAGGAGGATCGCTGGGAGTTCAAAGCCAGCCTGGGCTACACAGTGAGTTCAAATCCAGCCTGAACTACATAACAAGACCTTGTCTCAAAAAAAAAATATATGTATATAAATATATAGATAGCTAGATAGATATAGATAGATACGCATATAGTTCAGCAGTAGAGCACCCGTTGGTTCAATTCCCAGTACTTCAAAAGAAAAATCCTTAAAATTTAATGTACTATACTTTTCAAAATAAAAGTCCAAAACATGGGCTGGGGATTTAGCTCCGTGGTCAGAGTACTTGCCGAGCAACTGCAAGGCCCTGAGTTCAACACCAAGCACCAAAAAAAAAAACCCCCCAAAAAACCCAAAACACTTGTTTGTCACCATCTTTACCTTCCCTTAAATCAGAGATAAGTATTACACTATTTACAACATATTAAAGCTGAACGTGAGGAAACAGCTATTTTACTTATTACATAAAAAATGTCTGATATAAACTATGGATAGCCTTAATGCTACAGTGACCATTCCCTAAACATCATCTCTCCAATTCAGCAAAGCAAAAACTCTCATTAATCAGAATTAAATTATTTACACAACTAAAAGTATTTTCATTTTTATGAAATTTCTTAAATTTTTCTCCTCCAACTGACCGCATGATTAGAGAGCATAAACAAATTTGTGAGATGTTTACTATCCTTTGTAAAGTTTCACCAAAAACAAAATCTTTTTATCCCATGTCTTAGGTAATCAGAGATGCAGCAGTTAATAGCCACAAACGCCTCCTGATTACTCATTATCTCGAGATATATACGCAAGAGAAAAAAATTTAAAAGGAAAAACTCAAATAGCTCATACTAATTTTAAAAGACTAATGGCAAAGATGTTAGAATTATAAGGAAGTAGTGCCTCTGTTCACGAACTCAATTCTTTCCTCGATTCTGATCCCAAACAGAACTAGAAGAGAACCGAATAAAATTTCCCCATAAGGTCAGTATTGAACTTTACCACTGAATTTGATTCTATACTCGTCCAACTCGGTTTTCGACCAGAATTGTGGAAAGAATCAAGTGTGTGAGCCGAGGTGCCTGCCATAAGCGTTCTTAGTGGGTTAACCTAAAATTGATCTTTGATTTTTAGTAAACAACGCAAGGAACTGATAAAAAGGGAGTTTGCCCTGATCAAGAACATGTTGGCACTCTCTTATGCATGGCTTGAAACCACAGAGCTCCAGCAAGAAACAAGTCTGACAAAGATATCTGGAAAAATGGGAGTTGGTTGTCTGAACAGATTGAGGCCGAAGGGTGCTAGTAGGCAGTCGTCTTGCCATCAACGAAAGCGATTACAACCACTAAAAGTTATTTTTCTAATACATTATTTGAAACTTCTGCCAGTTTATCATGTTTAAAATGGTCCTCTCATTTATAAACTACCACATCGGGTTCTTATCTGCAATGTCCTTGGATAACCACAAATTTGAAAGTGGTCCAAAATCATGTTCATGGTTTCCTACAAGCCTGGGGAAACTCGTTTATTGAATCCCTATTTCAAGGACAGACTGCTTGGGTTTTACTTTTTTACTTCCTTTTTAAATATAGACCACTGTTTTCCCAACTGTAAACACCCAGTAGCATTCCCTCACACCGACAGGCGTCCTACGGCAGAAGACATGCCTGAAATACTCACATTTCATTCACCCGGGCAGATGCTGCAAATACTGCTAAATTATTGTGTACGAGGTAGCATCATTAAACGTCTTAAGACTTTCTAGTTATCTCCTATTATTCTTGCTAAACTACATTTCCAAAAGATCATCTGGGAAATCTTAGGAAGCCACTGAAACGGTACTTGTAAACTGAACCCATTAAAAGCAATTCAGTGTCCCCGTGGGTGTGCGTACGGCTGAATTACTGGGCGAAGAACTTACACATAATTTTGTTCCGAAACTAGAGCTACATCATTTGTAGGAGTTGCAATTCCAGCCCAGAAATAAGTCAACTGGAGTATTTCCAAACTATCATTTCAAATTGCCACGGTCGGGGTGGGAGGAGGAAGCAGCCGCGGGACGAACCCCAGCACACGCGTCTCGCCCGCGCCCCCGGCGCCCACAAGGCCGGCGTCGCCCAGTCTCAGCTTCGCTCCCCGCGGCGCGGCGCGGCGCCGGCCCGGAGGGGCGGACAGGCACCCGCTCCGGACGCGACCCGGCGCCGCGGCCCAGAGACACCCAACAGCACCTCCTAATTTCAGTGCCCCTCGCTCCGCGAGCCTCCAAGGCAGGCGAGGCAGCAACCTCGGGCCACGATACAGGCGGCCGGCGAGGCCCGCGCCGCAGAGTCGCAGCGATCGCCCCGCACGGCGCGCACGCGCACACGCCTGCGTCCCCGCCCCGCACCCCGGCAAGCGGGCGCTGGAGTCGGGCTGGGCCCCGAGCCCCGGTTCCCGGCGCCCCTCCCGGCCCCACCCGCCCGGCCGCCGCCCCCGCCCCGGGACCCAGGTGCCGCCGCCCGGGGGCGGAGGGCGCGAGGGGGGCGCGAGGCGCGGAGCGGCCAAGTCCCCCGCGAGGTCCCCTTCCCGGCCCGCAGCGGACAGGTCCGCCGGCGACGCGGGGTGGCGGGCACAGAGAGTCCGGCCTCACGCCCCGGCCCGCCGAGCTCCCTCGGGGACGAAGAACTTCGCGCCCGCGCCGCCCGCAGCGCTTACCTGCCCGGGCCGCCGCCCCCGCCGCGCCGCCCGCCCCAAGCGCCCGCGCACTCACCGCCTGGCTCGCGCGGCCCGCGGCTGGAGGGCCGGCCGGCGGCGGGGACCGAGACAGCGGCTGCAGCGGCGGCGGCCCCAGCCGGCGTCAGTCAGACTGGAGCCGCCGCGCCTCATCGCCCGTATTAGTGCGCCGACCTGGAAAGCGGCCAGGGAGCCCTGCTCGCCGCGCGCCCCGCCCGCCCCGCCTCGGCCGGCCGCCCGGGCCCGGGGGAGGGGGCGGCCGAGCCGCGCGACCCCAGCCCGGCGTCCACCAGCGCTCCTGCGCCACCCACGGCTCGCCCCTGCCCGGATCACGGTCACGCCCTGCGCGGCGCCGCTCCGGCCACGCGGGTCACCTCGAGGCGCTGTCTCCCCAACATCCCCGAGCCATCTGGCCTCTACCTGGAGCTTGAGGCCGCCAGGGAGGGCCGGCACTGTAACCAGGACACAGGCCACTCTTAGCAGTGTGGAGACCCTCAGGAGCCTCTGTTTCTGAGCCCTGGGGTTACCGCTACTGCTATCTCTTTATGTGCATGCATTTCAGGGTGAAGGAGATCCCACACCCAACAGCACTGGCAGAGCAACTGGTTTGCATTGGCACAGAAAAAAAAACTAATCACTCTGAGTGGTGAGTAGTGGTTCAAGCTAGCCATATAATTATGTGGATTGTAATTTCTTTACGCAAGCACATAATGTATAATACTATCTAACCTAATAAAGATAGAACCTTCTGGGCACGCAGCGGTTCTAGCATACAGTACAACCTTCTTGCCTCACTGCCTGGGTGTCCCCTATGCAGCCTGCCTCTGGAGGATTGTGGACTCTCTGAACTCACTCAGAAATGCCACTTAAAAATACGACTGATGGCCTTTGATGTCCCATCAGGCGCAAGCGCTTCACAGAAACAGCATTGGCTGTAGAGGTGATCACAGAATAAAGCTTCATCCTGACCCTGAGTATACAAAAATCAGTCCTCAGGGAGGCCCAGTACCTCTGAAATGTAAAGGCAAGGTCTTGAGTTTAAACTGTTTTTTCTAGTTCTAAAAGCATTGCACTTTGGGACAGATGATGCTTTCACATTATCATACCATTCATGTTGAACAATGACCTTGTTTAAAACACGCTGCAGTAGAACTTTAAATACGATGTTTTAACCTTGAATTTAAATCATTTTCTAACACCTGGGCCATGTACTTAGACTCCGAGCTAGATGTTAGGTTTGAGATTGCCCTGGTGAGATGCTCAGGAAACATGCGGACTGCTAAAAGCTACAGATTCTGTAGGTAGTATTTTAAGGATTATGCTTGGGGTGCACTTTATTGCAAGTAAACTAATTAGGTCCTCGGAATTGATACCTTGTGGCTCAGGTTTTAAAAACATGATATTAAGAAATGAAATGGCCCATCACTGGGATCCCCTCTCCTACATGAGCAGGAGACAGAGGATGTAATGCAAAGAGCTGTAACCCCTGCCGTGTTGGCTCAGGCTTCCGGCATGGAGTCTTTTAAATTCACAGAATTCTCTTGGCTCTTGGCAAGACTTTGATTTACAGACTACATGAGCATTTGTAGTCTGCTTTTTCTGTACAGTCTCATTTACATATGGAGAAATGTTTGCACTGTGATAACTTTCCCTCCCTAATTAGGCTGTCACTGATACAATTCCTCCCATGTATTCCTCAAAACTGGGATATAAACTTAATCCATCAGACTGGAGAATAGTAATATCTGGTGAGTTTCAACAAAGAGAAAATTCTAGCCTTGAAAAGGAGGCTAAGTGTTGATGCCATTTTTCAGAAGCTGACTTCCCTGGTTATAAAAAACCTAGTCTGTTTAGTTTTTCCTCATGATTTCCTGACTGGCTGCAGTTTTACTGCTTAACAGAACTTCCACCAAAACATTATATTATGGGAATCATATAAGGATTGAGACTCAGCAGTTGTGATTTGGTGGAAACTGAAGTAAAATTTTGATTCAGCCCTTAAAACCACTGCAAAACTAAGATCCCTCTTTTCTGAAAGATTGTTAAGGTCTTGACTGAATGCGAGCACCCTCAGTAGTATGGAGGGCAGCTTTCTTGCCTGTGAGAAGGTTATTTTGTCCTATTTGCTGAATGCCCAGGTCTATAATTTGGATCTGAAATGTCTCTCTAAGGCCTGTATGTTCAAGGCTTGGTCCCTGTTGACACTGTTGGGAGTTAATCCGACCTTTAAGAGGCAGAGTTTGGTATAAGAAAGTTAGATCATCAGGGCCAGGCCCTTGGAAGATATATTGGGGGCTTCCTCCCTCCTTCTCTCTCTCCCTCTCTCTCTCCCTCCCTCTCCCTTTCTCCTTTCTAGCTACTAAAAGGTGGACAGTTTCCTCCACCATGTGCTCCTGCCAGGGTGTGCTCTGCCATTACAGGCCCCAAAGCAACAAGGCCAAGAAATGATGAACTGAAACCCCTGAAGTCATGAGCCAAAGTATACTTTTCCTGTTTTTTTTTTTTAACCTTTCCTTTTTATATATTAATTTCACTCAGGCATTTGTTACAGAGATAGAAAGCTGACTAACATACACAGCATAAAACAAGATTGTAACAAAGTCTATGGTCACCCATAGATGGAAAGAGTCATCTTGGTACATCTCTTGTACTTTATGTTTCATCCAGCATGATGATGATGGTTTCACTCAGAGTCCAAAATAGGAATTACAGCTTAGACACCCCTCCCACTTCAGTCTCCTTTGGACGTTTTATCTGTAACTCTACACTTCTGCTTCTCTCAGAGAATTTACTTGAAAGTCACTCCATAACCACATTGAGCACCAGGTGCTCGGATTGACTATAGAGCACTGGCTTGGTAAACTTGGTCTAAGAGAGGCACACAGCCCAGTGCTTATCACACAACTGTGTGTGTCACTGTAGGGGAGCAGGCATGAGAAAGTGTCAGGAAGGACTCTGCAGGGGACACCAGCCCCAGTCGGCCTGCATCCAAAGCCCGGGTATTGAGCTGCTACACCTCACTGCCTTACCAAAACTCAAAGAGGAATTGTAAAGAGTTTGAGCAGAATGGAACATGGCCAGGGACATTCCAGGAAGAATAACATACACAGGCTACAGAGCGGCAGCAGTGGGCAAGAAGAGTTGTTATCAACAGGAGGTAAGAAGAGCAGTGGGCAGCCACCGAGGCCAGCAGGGCGCGAGAGGAGCGTATGCAGCAGTGAGATGCTAGGAAAACGGGGACAGGCGCATTTCATGGACAGCTTGTGGAAGGGGAATTTGATAGAAATTGGCAAAAAGAAAAACCTTGGAGAACTCAACGATGGGAGAAAAATACTACCTTTGGAAGAATTAGGTACTAGGAAGCAAGAAACTGCTTTGGGAAACATGATAAGAGAAAATCACCCTCTTCCTTCCACAACTGTCCTCCAAACTTATTTGCTGTTTTTTCTTTTCATTGTAGCAGTATCATGACATGAAATTCTACAACCTTTTCATGTGTTTGTTTTGACTGTCTGTAGGGATACTAGTTACTACTGCTTCTGCACAACCTGGAACAGTGCCTGACATACAGTAGGTCCTCCTTAAGTATTTGTTGAGTGAATAACAGTTTGGTACGTGGTTTAAAATATCAGGGGATTAGCGGACAGATGTAGCTTTGGAATGTATCTGTACAGGTGATACCAGAAGCCTGAGAATGAATAAGTTACCTGATAAATAGAGTATTGAGAAAGAATAGAGGGATGAAATCACACCCATAAAAAGAGTGGGAGGACAAGGGAAACCTCCCAAAGATAGCAAGGAATCCTTCCAAAGGTAACAGTGTAACTCACGATTCTATGGCTTATCTTACTTGCCCCCCCATATGACCACCATTCCTCACAACTTCCTCAGTACCTTCCATGTAAAGCCAAGAATGCAAGCATGCCGGCCAGAACCAGGCAGGGACTGTCCAGGCGTGAAGTGGGCCCGCCGAGATACAAGGGCCACAACTGGAGCGCCGGTGACCCTTCTACAGGAAGCTGCGGGTAACGTCACTCCAGTCAGCCTTGGTCATCCGATGATGGGGACATAGTTTCAAAAGATAGCAGACATCTAAAATTTTATGGAAAATCTTACATTTTAAAAAATGTTGCCGACTAGCTCAGACATTTTTAAGGTACAGGCTAACAAAAGTATTTGCAAGCCAGGTTTGCCTAGTGGTGTACCATCTGTGAGTTTTACACTCTCCAGATCATTCAGCATCTCTTTTCTCTACAAGACAAATAATACCTGAGTTCACTACTTCAGTCAAGTCAAAGCATTCTTACGTGTGTGGTGGGGCATGAAAGCCTTTCCCCAAACCCGTGTGACATGTGTCCTTCCCCTCCGCTCTCAAACCTCACTGAGCCTCATTCTTTGTGGCCCACACCTTTTTTACCTCCCTGCTGTTCGGCTTCTGCCTTCATACCATTGCTTGATTTCAGTGCTATTCCAGTATTTTTAGAGGTCACCAGTGACTTTTGAGTCATTAATCCAATGAGTTTCCTTGATCTTCATTCTTCTTTAAATTTTGAAACGCATCTTTGTTATTCATTAAATTCAGGTTAGTACAGTATTCAAATTAATAACATTCATTCATTCATTTAAACTGTTGCTTAGTAATTCATAATTTGGGAATCATTTCAAGGACTATATGAGACTGACTTTTTTTAAAATCCATCTTACCTATTTTATTTTATTTTATTTTTTGGTTCCGGGGATTGAACTCGGGGCCTTGCGCTTGCCAAGCAAATCATCTTACCTATTTTAAAGGGTACAGTTTGGAAGTCTTAAGTACACTCACATTGTTGTGCAGTAATAGATCTCCAGAACTTTTCCATCTTTCAAAACTAAAATTCTATTGGCATTAAACACTAATTGCCCCTTCTTCTTTCCCCTTAGGAATCATCTTTCTGTTGTCTGTTAATATGATTTTTGACTACTTTGGATATTTCATAGGAGTGGAATCATATAGTTAGTGTTTGTCCTTTTGTGAGTGGTTTATTTCATTTATCACAATGTGCTCAAAATTCATCTATTTGTAGCATATGGCAGGAGTTTGGTATTTTTAAGGCTGTATAATTTCCATTCTGTGTCTATACCACATTTTTTTTTTTTTTTTTTTTGTGGTGCCGGGGATCAAACTCAGGGACTTGTGCTTGCAAGGCAAGCACTCTAATCACTGAGCTAAGTCCCCTGCCCTATACCACATTTTCTTTCCCATTCCCTGGTCACTAGATATTTGTGCTTCTACTTGTGACCGTTGTGATAATGCTGCAGTGAACTTGGGTGTGCAAATATCTCTTTGAGATTCTGCTTTGAATTCTTTTGGATATAAACCCAGATTACTGGATCAGCTGGTAATACAAGTTTCATTTTTTGGGGCACCTCCGTGCTGTTGTCCATTATATCTTATATGGCTGTACATTTTATATTCCCACCAACAATATGAAAGTGTTCCAATATCTTTACATCTTCTCCAAACACTTTTTGTTTTGTATTCTTTTCAGAGTGTTGCCTTAGTTACTTTTCTCATTACTGAGACAAAATATAGTACTTGATACCCAAAGTTAGGGAGGAAAGGTTTATTGTAGCTCACAGTTTGTAGAGGTTCCAGTCCAAAGTTGTCTGGTTTCAAGGCAGGGGGACATTGCAGAGGAGAAACAGTCCATGGCAAGCAGGCAGGAGACAGCAAAGCAGCACGCAGGAACCACCTCCTTCTTTCTGTCCCTTTATATCTCATCCAGGTTGCAAGTTTATTTATTAATGCCACCCACGTGCAGGGTGGAGCACCCTTAACCTCAGCAGCACACACCTAGATCCAGCCACCTCCAAAAAGCCCAACTATGACCGTGTGAGGCTTTGCCGGGACACCCAGATATAAGCCATAACAGTGGCCATCCAAGTCCCATTTGAATTTCTGAATATCGAGCATCATTTCCTGTGTTGGCATTGGTATATCTTCTTTAGAGAATTATTGATTGAAGTTCATTGCCTATTTTTCACTTTGGCTATTTGTAGGGTTTTTCTGCTGTTGCTGTTGAGTTGTAGACGTTCTTTATATATTATCTCTTTATCATATATGTGATCTGCAAATATTTTCTCCCGTTTCACTCTTATTTCCTTTGACGTGTGGAAGTTTTCAGCTTTGAAATTGTCCCATTTTCTATTTTTTTTTTTTGCTTTTGTTGCTTATGCTTTTTATTTTTAAAAATTAATTTCTTGGGGCTCAGGATTTAGCTCAGTGGTTAGAGTGCTTGCCTTGCAAGCACAAGGTCCTGAGTTTGAGCCCCAGCACCACCCCCCCAAAAATTTAATTTCTTTCTTTTCTCGCTTCTTCCCCCACTTTCTTTTTCTTTCTTTCCTGAGACAGGGCCTCACTGTGTCACCTAGGCTAGCCTGAAACTTCTAGCATCAGGCAATCCTCCTGCCTCAGCTTCTCCAGTACCTGGGACCACAGCAGCCCACCACCAAGCCAGGCCTTGCTTATGCTTTTCATGTCATATTTGATCCTCATTCTTTTAAGCGTAGGAAAATTTATTGAGGAATAGGAATGGGGAATAGAAATAGCTCCTGAGAGGACAGGAGGGTTCCCAAATGAATTGCCTGATACTCATTCTTGATGTCTTTTTTTGCCTTTAACAAACCCACAAAATCTTTGAATAAACTAAATCAACCAATAAACAAATGCTGCACAAATAAAAAAGAACAAAAATCACTTTACTTATTTAAATGGCAAGAAATATTCAAACACTGCTAAGTCCCAGCTGAAGTTTCACTTGGGCTTCCTCATCCAGTGCTTTCCTTTTCCCCCTTGTCTTATTCACACCAGCTCTTCTCTCCAGTTCAGCTCAAGTGTCACATCCTAGACAGGCTTTCGTGGTCTTCTCTGACAGGGGTCCTCTCTTCTATAATCTCATAGGTCGTATAGCTGTCATAATCAACACCATTGTTCCAAATTTTTGATTAATGATTAATATCTTCTTCAATTATCTATAGTATTGAAAAGAAGGGGACATATGTCTGATCTTATTTCCGACAGCTGGAACAGTGCTTTGGCGTATAGTAAATGCACACTAAATATTTGTTAAGTAGACAATAACTTATTTGGAATGAAAGAAGAGGATTCAATGATAGGTCTCAGGCTCAAATTTATTCCAGCCTTTTGGCATCTTAAGTGCATAGCAGGCAGAGAACAGCAGTGTCCGCCTTTGGAAAACTAACAGTAGTGTGTGTGGCGGGGGTGAGGTTGGAGGTGATCCGTAGTTATATGGGAAAGTGACAGGCATGTTAAAAGGGCCAGAGAGAGATGTAGGAACCACAAAACTTACTACCACAATGAGGCTAAAATAGTTTATTCTTTCGATGTGGGATTTGATTATTCTGTGGCATATGTGGTACAAACTGCAGTCCAGTTCAAGTGGCTTTGTAAAATTTAAATTATTTCCATTTATGTTGTGACTTATAAGGGGGTGTTTGGTTTGTGGTATCTGATCCCCGGAGGACTAAATAACTGTTTTAAAAAATAGCAGACATTTGTTTTCAAGTAAAAGATAAATTTATGCTTTGGGAGCTGTGCAATAGTTTCTGAAATAAAAGTATCACAGTTTGGGTTTACTATTAACAACCGGAAACCCAACTCAGTAATTTGCAGACAAACTTTTGCCCTTGACTCGAATTGGTTAGAAAGGTCCCTCTTTTTATTTTAAAGATCAAGTTGAAACCATTGTCTAGCAGCCCCAGCCTGAGGTATGCTAAATTCTCACCGGGAATTAAGTGATGAGTGATTGCCTTTTTGTGACTCTTAGCCTGACACTTCTAGTGTCAGGCAGTCCTCCTGCCTCAGCTTCTCCAGTACCTGGGACCACAGCAGCCCACCACCAAGCCAGGCCTTGCTTATGCTTTTCATGTCATATTTGATCCTCATTCTTTTCAGAGTAGGAAAATTTATTGATCCTACTCTTTGTACTCTATGATCCACATAGTGATCATTGATTTATCTTTATGGAATTCTAGGAGACATTAAAGAGCCATAAAAACACTAAATACTCATAAAATAATATCTCTAGAAGCAGTTTCTATACAATGAAATGTTTCAGGTTTGTACTGAATCTTAAAAATCTGATCCAAAATCCAGTTGTTTTTTTACCATAATGATGAGCTTCGGTGTTCATATATCATATATCATCTAACGATCTTTCACCATTTTTGGTGCAGTACCAGGGATGAGCCCAGGGCACTGCGTCTGCTAGGCGAGCAATCAGTTTTTCAGCTATATCTGCAGCCTTATTTCATGACTCTTGAGTCTGCCTTTGAAGAACCTTTTTGAAAATAGTTAAGTATACAAAATTTCTGTTAGGAGGAATAACACGAACAGTTCTACATGTATCATGGTGACTGTAGTTAGTGACAGTGTATTATGATTTTGACAAGTACTAAGAGAGTAGACTTTAAGTATTCTCACCACATGAAAGAAGTAGGTTGATAACTTGATTTGGCCATCACACTATCTATCTATCTATCTATCTATCTATCTATCTATCTATCTACCTACCTACCTATCTGAACATCATGTTCTATACCATAAATATATTCAATTTGTATTATTGATTTAATGAAAGACGAGCTGGGTGTATAGCTCAGTGGTAGAGTGCTTGCCTACCATGTGTGAGCCCCTGAGTTCAATCCCTAGAACCTCAATCAGTCAATCAGTAAAATAGTTTGATACGGGAGAAAACAGACCCTGATACTTAGCATTAATTTCCCCTTTTCTCTTTAGAGAGAAATTTGGGTGGAGAAATAAAGTCTTTTAGAATAAAATTACCTTCAGAATTAAGTAGGCCACAGGCAAACCAACACAATATAGTCTGTGCTTACCAGATACCAAATATCCCTTCCGATATGTGCATTAGCTTTTCATAAAATTTTAGTTTTTAAAGCCGAAGGTTATATTTCCTTTGTTTCTCACAGTTTCCCTGTGGGAAGACAGCTTCTGTACTATCCCATCTTACCACTTCATAGATAAAACTGGGACGCACACAGTTTACATCACTGGAAAACAGTCTCGTGGCTCACCAAGCCAGGAACCATCTACAATGTTAGTTACCTGTCTGGAGGGAAAAATGATACCTATAAAACTACATTTGTAATGAAGTTAAAATTTCTAATGTACAAGGTATAATTGAAACATATGGTGAATGTTTAAATTAAAAATTTTACCCAGTAAAAGACACATTGCCTTTAACTCCCCTCAAAATAATCCCCTTTGCTGCAAACACTTACCCCGTTGTTCTGGTCACTTTGTGACGCAGTTCTGGAAACCGCTTTCCTGAGTGTCTTTAAATTGTGCTGTTGTGGCGGCCTCCATGTCCCGAATCAATTCAAAGCGTTTACCTTTCATGGTCATTTGATTTTAGGAAAGAGGCAGAGGTCACACTGTGCCAGATCCAGTGGATAAAGTGGATGGGGACACGCTGTAATGCTTTTGTGAGCCTGTCTTGCTGTCGGATGGCACTCAGCAGTGGCACTCACTGTATTTTTTTTATATCATATCTTGTAGAGTCTGCAAAAGAGGCCTTGCAGATCTATTTGAGAAAGTGGCAAGGGTGACAGATACCACTTTTCTTATGGTTTTTATCTAGATGTCTCCCCAAAGCCTCATGAGCTTATAGGTCGTGCTTTTAGGAGATTGGAGGGTGTATAGCCTACTCCCTGTTAGGAGGTGGGGGTCTGGTCAGAAGAGGCCGGGAATGGAGTGTGTTTTCAGGGGGATTGATAGCAATGTTTCTTTTACTCTACTAAATTTTTTTCTATTTAAATACATAACCATATTTTTGATCACCCCTTGTATATTTCCTATAAAAAATAAAAATAGAATTTTATTCTTGTTAAAGTATCTTTTGTAACATGAACATAAAAATAGTGAACGATCTAGCTGCAGTTAAAACACAGGTATCGCACACTATTAATAATCAGGAAGATGAATAATAATGGTGGCATATGCCTATAATCCCAGCATTAGGGGACCCCGAGGCAGGAAGTTTACAAGAGTGAGCCCAGCTTGGGCAACTTAGCAGACCCTGTCTCAAAATTAATAAATAAAAAATTTTTTAAATCTGGGGTTATGGTTTAGTGTGAAGTCTCTGGGTTCAACACCTAGTGCTGGGGAAAAAAATGAGTAATGGATATTAGAGAAACTAAAAGAAATTATATGAGACTTGATTAAATTGAAGGTTTAAATTTTAAAATCTCAATTCTGTTTTCGCTACATAATCAGCCTGAGGAAAGAGAAGAGTAATCCTGGTTGAAACAGTATAAGGCCCCAATTTCACCTGCCTACTTTGGGATAGTATAAGAACCTGATCTCTCTGAAGTAGGCTTGGATTTAACATATTCTTCTAATACTTGTTTTCTTTTAAAGAAGACAAGTTGGGCACTACTTGCGTGCATAGAGTACTGATTGTCCAACCGTGGAGGGCACAGCCAGAAGACTGCTCAAGGGATCACAAGGTCCCTTCCAACATTCAAGCTTATTTATGTCATTAGAAGACTAGAACTATTGAATTTTGAATTAAAAAAAAAAAATCCACGGACATTAAAAAAAAAAATCATGAAGCAAGCTAGTAGTTGTTGCAGCAGCAGTGTTGGTAATGACGAATGTGGGGAAAAGATAAACTTTCATTCTTTTTTTAAAATTAAACTTCGCTTTCAAACCCTTGTAGATTCACATGTACTATGAGTGAATGCTTGTACCTCCCTAAGATTCCTCTGCTGAAATCCTAACCCTCCAGGTGATGGTAACTGGAGGCGGGGTGTTGGGACGTGACCAGGTCCTGAGGGCTCTGCCCTGAGTGGGATTAGAAGAGGCCAGAGAACTCACTTTTCCTCTCTCAGGCATATGAAGGCAAAAGGAGAGAGAGCAGCTATAAACCAGGAAAAGTTCCCTTCCCAGAAAAAAGGATCTGCCAGTGCCTCCATATAGACTTCCGGCCTCCCGAAGTATGAAGAAATGAATTTCTGTTCAAGCCACCCAGTCTGTGGTATCCTCCCCTAGCAGACTGAACTACCACATGCCAACTGTAGGAAAAATAGATCCCAACTTTCCCCACTGGTAATATCTCACAAAATTGGGGCACAGTATCACAACCAGGACATTGAAATTGAAACAGTGAAGATACAGGACGTTTTCATCTCCATGGGCTCCCCCGTGTTGCACATTTATAGCCACACTTACCTTCTTCCTATCCCAACCCTGTCTTTAAACACTAATTTGTTCTCCATCTCTAGAAATACATCATTTCAAGTATGTTATATAACAGAATCACACAGTATACACCCCCTTTTCCACTCAGCATAGGAATCTGGAGATTATTTCAGGGTGTGTATTTCAACTCTTGTTCTTTTTTATTGCTGGGTGGTATAGCACGGGGTGAAAGTATCCCAGTTTGTTTAACCAAGGGCTTCTGGTTTGTTTCCAGTTTTAAACTGTTATGAATGAAGCCACTATAAATATTATGTACAAGTTTTTGTGTGAACAAAAATCTTCACTTCTTGGATATAAATGCCTGACAGTGCAATTTCTAGGTGGGATAATAGTTGCATCCTTCATTTTAAAGAAAGTGCCAAAATATATACCAGAGTGACCATAAAATTTTACCTACTTACCAGCCATATTTGCATGATCTAGTTTCTCTACATCCTTGCCACCATTTGGAGTTGTTACTATTTTTTAACTATAGAGTGCAGTGATATCTCCTTGTGCTTTTAATTGCTGTTTCCATGATGGCTGATGATGTTGAGTATCTTTTCCTGTGCTTATTTGTTGCTCATATATCTCTGATCATTTTCTGATTATTATTATTTCTAATTATTTTTATCATTGCAGAAGGAACTTACATAGGTGAGATACTAGTATTTGGTTGGATATGTGTTTTTTGAATTTTTTTTTCCATTCTGTAATTTGCCATTTCACCTTTTTAATGGAATATATTCAGAACAAGAGGTTTTAATTTTGATTAAGTTCAATTTAGTTTTTCCTTTTATTGATTGGGCCTTTGACATAACGTGTAAGTACTCTTTGCTTAGCTCTAGATTACAAAGATTTTCTCCAGGGTTTTCCTTTCTGAAAGTCTACCCTTTGCATGTAAAGCCTGATTCATTTTGAGTTTTGTATAAGGTGTGAAACTTAGGTCGAGGCTCATTTTTGCCTAGGGATGTCTAATTGCTCCAAGACCAGTTGCTGAAAAAACTGTTTCCTTCATTGAATTGCTAATGTACCTTCATTGAAACTTAGTTGGGCGTATTTGTATGGGCTCAGGTATGGGGTCCCTGCACATTCCTGTGTGTCCCCTTCCCCAATCCTACACATCCTTGATTACTAGAACTATGTAAGTTTTTAAATCCAATACATTCCTTCTACTTTATTTTTTTAAATTAGCTTTTCTAGTTCCTTTACCTTTCCATATACCTTTTTTTTTTGTACCAGGGATCGAACTCAGGGCCTTGTGCTTGTGAGGCAACCCTCCAAACCATTGAGCTAAATCCTCAGCCCCTCCATATACATTTTAGAATAATGCTTTGACCACTACTAAAACTCTTGGTGGGATGTTTTGGTGGAATTGTGTTGAACTTGTGTATGAGTTTGGGAGCACTGACATCTTTATTGTGTTGCCTTCTGACGTACAAACAGGTATATGCGTTTTTTCAGCTCTTCGTTGATAAATCGGCCTTCTTTGGCATGTGTTTTCTCTGTAAGTATCTTGTGTATGTTTTGTTAGAATTGCATCAAAGTATTTCATTTTTTGGCCATGATATTGCATTTTTAATTTCAGTGACTGTTTTCATTGCTAGAAATACAATAGATTTTTATATATTTATCTTGTATTCTGTAACTTTGCTGAATTCACTTATGAGTTCTAGGATAATTTATTTTTATTGTAGATTCCTTAGGATTTTCTATGTAGACAATTATATCACCTACAAATATGGAATTTTATTTCTTCCTTTCTGATTGGTATGCCTTTTTATTACCTTTTCTTGACTTCTTACACAGACTAGAACTTCCAGCACTATATTAAGAGTGGAAAGAGTGGACATTCTGGCCTTCTTCAAGACCTAAGAGGAAGGTACTCAGTTTTTAACTATTAAGTATAATGTTTTTTATATAGATTTTATTTAGATGCACTTTATCAATTTGAGGAATTGGCCTGTACTCTATTTTTCCATTCTTTTAGTGCTTGAAAGGTATTGTGCCATGTCTTTCTGACCTGCATGATTTCTGATGACAAATTCATTCTTATTCTAGTTATTCTCCCCTATAGATTCCAGATTCAGCTGGCTTTTTCAGTAAAATTCCTGGGAAAATATTTCTGTAGACTTAATAAATAAGTAGGATTGCTATTTCATTTCAGAAGACTGAAAAAGACCAAAAGGAATTGACATACAAACTATCTTTCAGGATGGAAATGATTCTATTTTCATTGAAGTTGTGCATTGTGCCTGGAGAGTCCCATAAAGATACAATTTAGAGAAAAAGTTCTTCATTTTGGACTGCAAAAATTCATCCTTCCTCAGATCATATCTCGTTCCTCGAGCTTGTATTATCTGCCGTTTAAATGTTTAACATTTTCTTGCTAAGCAGAATACATGAGGGTGGACCCCTTTTTAATGTAGCACTTCTAGGCCCTCAGAATATATTCACTGAGGGAGTGGTGGAATGAATAATTTGTACTTGACAGTGTGTACAGCAGTCTCCCTTTCTCCAGTTTCACTTTTGTGGTCAACTGCAGTCTGAACCACAAGAAGATATTTTAGAGAAAGAGAGAGACGAAATTCACGTAACTTTTATTACAGTTTATTATTATAACTGCTCCGTTATTGTTAATCTCTTACTGTGCCTAATTTATAAGTTAAACTTTACCATAGGCATATACATGCAGGAAAAAACACAGTACCTCTAGTGTTGAATACTCACTGTCCATAGTGACAGGTATCTACTGAGTCACGGCACATATTCCCTGCAGATAAGGACTACTATGTGGTTACGTTAAGGACTTGGACTTTCCCTACGATTTCATTTTGGAGGACTTCAATCAAGTCCACATTGCTGGATAACTGGGGCACGTTCTGCAGTCACTGTGGCTCCTGGGGCCTACGTCCTTGCCGTGACACCAGAATTACCAACATTCATCTGCCTTCCACGTACATATATCTTGTTACTGTAGAGACTCATGGGTCGGAGGTACAGAAAATCCTTCATTTCCTGGGAGGACTTTTGATGTGCACTGTGATAATAATCAGGTAAAGACCACTGCTGTCCATCTTTGTCCCTTCTCTGTTCTCAATCTTAACATAAATAGGACCAAATCTAGGAAAGGATTGGGTATTATGACCATTAAAACACTAGTTTTATTATAAAAATTAGTAAATTACAAATGTATCACTTATTGGATTAAAAAAATTGGTGGATTCGATGTTTTTGAAATTGCACACAAAAAAAGCTATGTGCTAGACTGCTCCTTCAAGAGACTTAGTTATCGATAAAATGAATAACCTCATTCACTTAATTATTTTTTGATAAATGAAATGAGATGGTAGCATTATTTAGCCATTTGCGAAAACTTTATTGAGCAGTCACAATTTAGGATGCTGTGGAGACACGGAAATGGAATAAAAGGCAAGGTTTCAGTTCCTAAGGAAATTATAACTGAATAAAGAAAATGGAAAATAGTACTGGCGAACAGACTATGAAATGTAGAAGTAAATAGCTCTATGGAGATCGAGAATTAAAAATATCAAGAAATGTTATTGTACAGCTGTGACCTTTAGTCACATAAACGTCATATATAAATATTCTGTAAGAACAAGTCAGGCTGGGCATGGTGGTATCCACCTGTAATCTCAGCACTCGGGGAGGCTGAGGCAGGAGGATCATAAGTTTGAGCCCAGCCTGGGCAACCTACCAGGACCCAGTCTCAAAAAAGGGCTGGGGATGTAGCTTATTGTGAAAGCCCTAGATTCAATCTCTGGTTACACAAAATAAACACACACACACACACTCCCAGGTCGGAAAAGAAACATTCAAGTGGTGAGATTATAATGTCTATTTTAATCATACCCTGTGCTTTCATGGTTGCTACTTCTTATTTCAGAAGAACCACTGGCTGCTTGTGTCTTAGGCAAATGACTTGTCTAAGCATACTTCATTTGTGCAACGTGGGTAATTATACCTGCACTATGTTGATCCGGTTTCACCAATGAATGCAGAATGCTTATGTAGTCCCTTATGTATCCTAAAAGGATAGTAGCAGATATTTTCACTTTTGCTATTGCTGCCTATTGTTTTTGTTAGCAGGTGCTGTAAAGCAAACAAAACTACCTTTCCCCTCGATTCTATACTGTTCTCTGAGTTCATCAAGGCTACTGAAAACCTTAATAGTGTTAGAATGAGCTACATAAAAAGCACTGACACCTTCCTGCAAAATTCCTATCATGCTTCAGTTATGCGTCTTTATTACTAACTGACATGGAGCAATAATCAACTATTTTGTTGCTGCATTCACTTAAGTGACTTAAATGCTCAAAATCTGAATAAAGAAATGAAGTTTATTCATACAAGTGTTTACTATATCAAAGCATGGTGTTGAGGATACTAATTTGAGTAAGAAATGAACTTGACTTTCAGACAGTTTATTGTCTACTGCAGATGTGATATTACCATTGGTATTCAAACTACTAGAAAAGAGTAATTTTTAACTTATTTACCTTTATACTCTATCATATCTTTAAAATATCTAATGCACTTTGCAACTTTCTACCTAGCCAGAATTTTTGTATCTAAGTTATAACACTGTTAATGTAGGCCCCGGATCCAGACTGTAGGTTAGAACAATGACTCTATCATTTCTGTGTGACCTTGGGCAGGTAACTCCCTTGTGCCTCAGTTTCCCACTTTGTTGTAAAGGTTAGATGAATCTTATATACCAAATGCTTACAACAGTATCTAGCATACAATAAGCAGTCAACATGTTAAGTAATTTGCATTAGTCAGCTTTCCATCACTGAAACAAATACCTGATATAAATAATTTAAAAGGAGAAAAGTTATATTTTGGCTCATGGTTTCGGTCCATGGTTGCTTCGCCCTGTCACTTCTAGGCCCGTGGCAGCACAATTCATTGTGGTGGAGGAATCTTTACCTCACTGTGGCTGCAAAGAGAGAGAAGTGCGAGGGGGCCAGGGTTCCAGCATCCCCTTCAAGGCACACTCCAGGGACCTTACTTCCTCAGACCCCCCCCCCCGCCTCCCTGGCTCCAACACTCACAAAGGTGCCAAAAACTGAGGATGAAGCCTTTCAACACACAAGCCATTAGAGGACGTTTAAAAAATACATGGTAACAGGTGTTACTATTATTAATTTGTTTCTCTAAGATGTTAGAAACCCAATTCTGATATTTTGAGATTCATTATTTTATTAGTTCTTATAGTAGTATCCCACAGGAGCATCTATCAAGTGTATTAATATCTTAATATTAAATTTTTATCTTTAAGTAAAGAATTTCCAAATCACATGAACTCAAGAAGGAAGGGTTACAAAAGACAGTATAAGTAAAATTAGGAGGAATAAGTCTGGCGAAAAAATGAATTTTTCGGGCTGGAGTTTAGCTCAATGGTTAGAGTGCTTGCCTAGCAAGCACATGGCCCTGAGTTCGATCCCCAGCATCAAAAAAAACCCCCCAAAAAACCAAAAAAAAAAAAAAAAGCCAAAAAAATGGATTTTTCTGTGACTAAACCTGTATTTCTGACTTTAACATAATTTCCTAGAGTTTTCATAGGTTGAAATATGGGTTTTGGTGATATGGACACATTTGTATATATTTAAACTTATACACAAGCTTCATCTTTAAATTTCTGAAAACTGTTTACATGACTGTGATTTATATTTAAATTCATGAGAATGATG
>PVJO010018654.1:0-36191 GCA_004026905.1 Hystrix cristata
AAGAGGGGAAAGGGAAAATATGGAAAATGATAAATGAACCTGCTGTAAATAGGGAGGGAGGGAGCAGAGGGGAGGGGGGAGAGGGGGGAGAACCAAGATACATCATGTATAGGTACAGAATTAATGTAATGAATGTGACCATTGTATGTAGAATGTACCAATACATGTTCTTGGTTTAAAATAAAATTTAAAAAAAAATTACCTTGTTTATTTATCTGTACATTATTTTCTGACTCTTTTCCATGAGAACATCGGGTAGAAAGAAAAGGGACTTTAAGGGGTTTGCTCATATTGTTCACATATTCTCACTCCCTAGAATAATGGTAATAAGCATTTATCAAATGCATGAGTAAAGGTACCTTCTCTTTCCTTTAGTGAACTATGAGTCACTTCCAAACATATTCAACACTGATCTACCTCAAATGTCTAAACACAACTTCCTGCTACACCTTCTTTTCCCAAGGAAATGAGGCAGTTTTGCGGGAGATGCTCCGTGAGCGATGCCCCCAGCTAGAAGAATGGCAACTGGAAAGCCTTTCAAGCCCACTAAGGTGCCTCAGAGGCCAAAACATTGCCAGTTTCCCAGGCAACAACAGTCCAGAAAATGACAGTTCACGTCAAAGCCAAAAGGGACCTGGAAAGCCGCAAGCCCCACAAGCATTTCCATATTAGAGATGTGCGTGAGATCATGTTGATATGTAACCATCAAAAGCCCTTGAGTGAAAGCCAGCAGTCCTGTGCTCAGCATCAAGTGTCCATAGACCCGTCTGGCCTCTTTTGGATGTCACTCTGTCTCACAGCCACAAGGGCTGCTTAGATGGTACCTGAACTCCCCTCCCAGCCACAGGCCCTGTTCCCTTGATCACTCCCATGTGATACACTGTGATGAGCCTGATGGCAGCAGGCACAAAAAAGACCCAACGGGCAGGGCCGGTGAGCAGGAAGGCAAGACCCGGGTCCAGACAGGAAGGAGAGAAAGGAGCAAAAAGCTCTAATTTTAGAAAAGTTTTCTCAGCTGCAGGAGGGTGAAGCCTCCAGAATGGAGGATCCAGCAACTGATCAGACGCTGAAGGCAAACACTAGCTGTGCTGATTCAGGTCTGCAGGACACCCTTCAGGGGGGACTCCCGCTGTCCGGGGAGCAAGGCCTGCACTTGGTAGGAACTGGGCAGCAGCAGCTCGCAGACCACACCCTCCACCCCGGGGTTCAAGGTCCCTTCGAGACAAGGCCAGGGAAGCCGATCTGCAGAAAGGAGCACCAGGAAACCTCTGTCCGAAGGAAGTTCACACAGCTGAAATACATAGTTAAATGTCGCTATGCTGGCCGGGATGAGTGGCTCACAGACAGCCCCAAACCCGCACAGTTCAGAAGAGAGTCTGACCCTCACCTCCACCAGTGCCGCCCAGCTCCTGCCCCAGCCCTCACCCACCCCTGTCACCTCTGTCCTCTCAGGAATCAGGGACAGGAAATAAACTCCTGCTTCTTGTCATGTTTGGAGGCAGCTCCCCAGGGCCAGTGAGCTGCCGCCCTGGCCGTGAAATGGCCCTGGCCGGGCAGCTTGATTAATGACCTGGGGTCAGCAGGCGCCACCACTCCCATTGAGTCCCCAGAGTGTGCCCAGAGCCAGCCAGAAATGCAGAGGAGAGGAGCGGCACTGGGAAACCCAGGATGAACCCAAGGACAGAGTCGGCCCGGCAAAGCCAGCTCTCCACCCCCAACAGGAGGGGACCCCTCACTTTCCTCATCTTCCTTTTAAAGACTAAACAGGCAAGGAAGGAGCAGAGGCAGAGAAATTTCAACCCAGAACTTTCCACACATTGCAAATAAATTGGTAGGATGACAAAGGCCCCTCCCTTCCTGTTGAAGGCTGTCAGTGCCACACAGCAGATGGGGAAGCAGCCCACCCTCTCAGAGGTCAGGCCTGCACCTCGGTGCCTACAGCAGAGGGAGAAGCTTGGGTCTGCATGTGTGTCTTCCATGGCCAGGGCCATTCGAGTGTTTAGTTTGCTGTGAACATCTCTCTCAACCTGCAGACAGCAAGAGCGCATTCTGCTTGAAATGGGCTGAGTAGAGCCTTTACTTGTTAGTTGCCCCCAAGAATTTCAGCCCAGGTGACCGCAGCAGACTAAGCTTGTAGATCAGGAATTAGCAGTGGAGCGACCGCACTGTGAAGGGAAGCCGCTGTGTGTACTCAGGTCTGGCATTCAGAACGTCTTTGCGTCTGCAGGACAACTCTTAGGGAAATGCCCTTGTTCTACTTTTTTTTTTTCCTATTTCTTCTAAAACTAAATTTTGGGATTCTAGGCTATGAATTACGAAGCATTTCTATCCTTCACTAGGATACTTTGGGGGTGATATTTTCTGCTTAGAATAATCCTTAAAAACAAAGCCTTAGACTTGAGAGATTAACATCAATCTCCTGAGTGGGAAACTGGACAGATCTCTCTCCTCATACTTTCTCCAGTCACAGACAGGAAACAGCCACTTTCCCAACTCAGGAACAGGGACAGAGGTGAAGGGGTGGGTCACGCTATTACCTGTGAAGGAACTAAGGTCTGGAGAGACTAATGGTCAACTTAGGGAGGTTCGCAGAGACACGGCAGAGCACGCTGGTGCTCATTTCAACACAAAACATGTATTCCCTGGTAGCTGACAAGTGAAATGGTACAGCTCAAGACCAGTAGAAGCAAACAACTTGCCAACTTAAATAGTCAAAAATGAAACAGGCTGGGGATTTAGCTCAGTGGTTAGAGTGTTTGCCTAGCAAGCGCAAGGCCCTGAGTTCGATCCCTGGCACCAAAACAAAACAAAACAATAACCAAAAAAACCCCAAAAAATAAATAAATAAAAAGCAGAAGGTCCGAGCTGAATGCAGGGAGGAATAGCCAAAGTGCATTCCGGAGAAGTGACAAGTTTTGAGATGTTACACCCAAAATGGATTATCACATTTCAAGAGGGTATTGGGGTATATCTCCATGAGAGAGCAATGTTTAGCAGGCCTCAGACTCTGCGTTCAGTCCCCAGCACCAAGGAGAAAAACGTTTTAATTATAAGAGAGTATTATCTCCATAACCACACCAACTTAACTTACCATCACCCAACATTTCTAAAGTTCTTCATTCTTCAAAATCTCTCTCTTATCCCCACTTGTCCCCCTCCCCATCCTCTCCTCAACTTTCCACACAATTTATGAACACACTATAGAACTGGAAATACTCTGCACAACAGAGCACACTTTGGGAAATGCTGGTGAAGGGGAAAGAGCTCCGCTGGGAATCACGAAGACTAAATTCTGGCCACAGACAGAAAACCACCATATTCTGGTCACAGAGTTTAATCATGCTGCTAGTCAGATGCAAACCTTGGGCAACTCGCAGAACCCCTGGGTCTCTATTGCCTCATCTCTTAAATGGTGTCCAGTGTCCAGCAAGACACTGGACAAGATCACCCCGCAGCCCATCCACTGCAGAAAGTCTGTGAGGACCTGATGCTGTCCAGCCTGATCACAAGGCTGGGACATGGTGCCAGGCGTTGGCCTAGACAGCTCCTGCAGGAGACTTGTACTTGACGCTCCTCTGCCCCAGTCTGCAGTCAGGAATGGCAGACCAAGGGCCCAGGATTCTCCACTAGGTAAAAGTCAGTGTCATTGGAAGCAGCAGCTGAGACTCAGCATTGCCAAGGTAAAGCCACTCTCACATTATCTTACTAAAGAAGTCTCCTATTTATTTAAATGAACCTGTTTTCAAAAAATTAGTCTCTTCCCATGATGAAATCAGCAAAACACCTACCTCTCTCAGTACGCCCTTGTCTTCCTCCCTACTCTCTGGGGCTGAAGTATCCCACCATGTCCCCACAGAAGAGAGGTCACCAGACTTTTATGGAGCTCAAAAAGAGCCTCTCCTTTCCCGTGAATCTCTGAGGCTTTCCATTTTGTTTTATCCATCATTACCAGCCTTCCTCTCCCCCAGGGCTGACTGTGTGCTGCTGGACAACAGCCTAGCTAAGTGTCCAGATCCCCACCAGCAAGTGCTCTTTCTAAAAACACACTCACATGTTCTGCCTCTTATTTCCTGAGTGGGCCCCACACCCGAAGTGATCAGAATCCAAAAGGTCAGGCCAGGAAAGGGAGTTTTTCTTGACTCCTGCCTGGGTCATTCAGAGAATGGACAAGGCACACGCTTTGTAACTCATTCTCTGCAAGAAAAGATCAGAGCTCTGCCAAGGAGCTCACGAGACTGTGGGACAGCCCGTGAGGAAGAGAGGAGAAGCCGGCTGGCTGATGGATAGGATGAAGAGCTGGACAACTTGTGATTTCGCCTCAAATTTTTCTTCATCTCCTACAGAGCAAGAGAAAGCTAAAAAACACTCTCCCTCCCCAATACACACATAAAAGGAAAAATATTTTAAAGAGAGAGAGGGAGAAAGAGGGGGGAGCATTTCTGAAGGCAAAAGTCTGTTTATTGCTGCCAACGTGCTGATATTTTTTTCTGCCTCTGGCAACCGTATCAGAGTTGGAGACTTCAGCAGAGAAGAAATCCATTCACTTGTCATCACACAAAACCTCTGTGTTCCACAGAGGAAATGGCAAAATTTCACCCTTAACTGGATTTGTGAATTCTCACTGGGGGCCGGGGGAGAGGGGGGCAGAGTGGAGAAGGTCATGCTGTCCTGCATCCCCAGATAGTCAGTGACCTCATCTGTCATGGGAGGCAATGGCCGGGCCTCCAGGGAGGCCTGAAGTCAGCAGGAAGCGAAGTAGAGAGAGCAGAGGCGGCTGGGGCAGCCGCAGGTACCCAGTCCGGGCCGAAATGGAACCCGTTCGCCCCACACGCCTGCAGAAGGCATGATCGAAGCTTCTTTTAAACGACAAGAACACCGGGGAATTTTTTCCTCCCCCTGGAGTATATCCTGTGGCCTTTTTCACAATGACTGTTTGGAGCAATTACTTGTTATTGACCTTAGCACATTCGATATTCAGTCATTGTGCTAAGCACAGATTCATTGCCTCCTTGCTACATTTCCTGTGAGTGACTTTGCTTCCTGCACACTCCGACTGATCTGACTAGTTTTAGCTCCAACCACAGAGATGGAGCCGAAAGAAAAGGCAAGAACCAAAATCATGCAGTCTATACCCATTCTTACCAGGTCAGCTATTCACCCTGACCCTTTATGTGTAATTTTTTTCCATCTCCTTTCAAAGTCACTTTGGCCCACTCTGTTTTCCATTTTGATATTAAAGTCAAAGCATAGCAGCTGCCAGAGCCCTAAGAATCCCAGTATCAAATTCTCCTGAATTTCAAAGGACTGAGGTCAAGATCCAGAAAATTAGAAACCAGAGGAAATCAGGTTGCTAGGATGCGGGGATTGTTTATTATGCTCTCAGCCTTAATTAGGTGTAAGTAACATCTTGTCAGTGTTCTGCCACATATGCTAAAGCTGTTGGGGCAATTTTACCAAGTCTGACAGCTTAAATCAGAAACAAGGGCGTCAACATGTCAATGATGAGGCTGGACATGATGGATATATTAAGAGAGGTCCGGAAAATTCTGGACTTCATTATATTGACTCCACTTCTCAAAAGTTTCTGTCAAAAGAATCTCAGACTCATTGGAAACACTCCCCTGGGGTCCGATTACTCCCAATTACAGGGCCTCTCGTGGCCACCTGGACACACGAGGATTTCTGCCCTGATTCAATGGAGAAGCGATTGAGGGAAGATGAGAACAAGGAAATTGCTGATTTTGGTATAATTTCTGCAAATAGATCTATTGAGATTTAAAAGGTGCAATAGCTTGACATTTTCGCTAAGTTAAAAACTGCTTAAAAATTGGTTTGCAGGTTGTTTCTCTTTCCATCTTGGCCCCGGGCTATTTTCAAAATGAAAAGAATGGGATCAGGTCCTGACAAGGGAGGTAGAATTGAAGGGATAATAAAACCTTCAAGAAGACAAAAAGGGGAGTGATAATCTCTTGAAAGTGTCAGACACACAATTAGGATAGCAAGTTTCTCAGCGGGGAAAATGAGGGCAAGGAAAAGGGACTTTGGCTCTAGACACTGGCACATTAGCTGGTTGGCCAGCACAAGAGTGCTTCCTGCCCAGACCCAGGAGTGCTGTCTGGAAGATGCGGAGGCCGAGACCCCGAGTACCGACACATGAGGAGATGAAGTCCAGTTGTGTGAAGTCCAGTCGTCTGAAGTCCAGGAGGAAGTTTGTTACCCCAGCAGAAGAAAGAGGCGATGTAGCAGTGAAGGCACAGCTGCCCGTGCCCATAAGACACCATGATCCCTGCACATCAAATATCACTAAAGGACAAGGCTGAGATGTGGCTCACAGCCTGTGGATACTCTGTAGAGTTGAGATCCAGAACTACCCCAAAGGGCACCTTTACAAAAGAACACTTCTTCCCCTTTCCTGTTCTGTTTAAAAGTAAGAATTGGTAGTCAAAAGGGTGTGCTGACCTCGCTGAACGACAAGGTTTGAAAGCTCAGACTTGGTGTAGAGACCGTTGACTACAGAGGATAGTGAGTGCTCAGAAGACCCACAAGGACAGAGAACCTCCACACCTTTCCACAGGGAAAGATTGCGGGCCTTGCTGTCCAGCCACTGGGCCGAGGGCTTGCACACATCTTTTGTGGTGTTAGGCAGACTCCCTGTGGCCTGAAATTGTTGACCTGGCTTCCAAAGTTTGCGCAGATGTTGCCTGAGTTTTGAAGCAGTGAGTAAACTTCAGTGAAAGGACTTGGAGACAATAGTGGGAGAGAAAAGTATTTGTATAATACCTAGTACAAAACAATCATTCTTTTAGATAACCCCCCACTCAAAAAATTAAAAGCAAAAGGATCCATACCCACCATTCAGCTCAAACAATGGCAATTTTCCTTTTATCTTTTCTTTTTCTCAGTGGTGTGAACGCAAAGCATTTTCCTCTCTGTCTCATACTGGATGGAACTGAAACTCTCTTTCCCAAATCAATTAACAGGTAATGAATCATCAGCCTTGATGACTGAACTGCTCTTTTATCAATGCGGCAGGTGTGTGACTGGCTCCCTAAATAACCTTTCCTCCTGTCCCTTCCAGGCTCCTAATAGAAGGAGTCAGGTGCACAGCAGAGCAAAGCTCAGAGTCTGGACTCTGCTCGCTCCCCTGCTTTCATTGTTTCCTCTAAAGAAAACCCAAGGATCCTAGGACGCTGAGAGTCCACATTTTGCTCTCTCTGCTATGAATACTGCAGACTCAGATGAGGCCTGTGCAAGCTCCCAGTCTTTCTCTGAGGTGTCCTCTCCCACATCACTCGGCCAAAGCACAATGATGTCACTTGAGACAACACTGTGCTTTTGGTGTTCAGGCAATATCACCCAGTTCATCGCACACGACACAGCCTATGCCAGGCTGTGTGAGGTGTGGAAGCTTATATCCTCGACAACATTGTGGGCGATTGACTGTCCCCAGCATTCTTCCAAGAGTTACATAAAATGACTCACTGATCCTTAGAACAAGCGGTAAGCACTATAGTGGTCCTCTCCATTTAATAGATGAGGACATGGAGGTATAATTTCAGTCACTTGTTCAAGGTCGCACAGCTTCTAAACAGAAGAGCAAGGTTTTGTGCCCTATAGTGATTCCAGAGCCCCTGCTCTTGGCCACAGGAAGTCATGGCCATCCCTGGGAGGAAAGCAGCCTGTTGAATGAGCATTATGTCATCACATAATTGAGTAGTCAGACATCTGAACATAAATGAATCATGCTACAAAATGCCAAGGCATAAAACCTCATCAGACATCTGCTGAAGCCTCGTTTTAATCAAATCAGATCTACACTGGTCCATCTCTGAAGCCCGAGGCTCCTGTGATACACACAGCCCTTTCTCAGTAATGCTGGAGTCTGCCACTGCCACCTCGGGCCCTGCCGTGAATGGCACTAGCCACTGACAAGACCAGGAAGGTTGCAACACAGGTAACAGTGTACCACCCGCTGGATGGTTTAGAACAGCAGACATGTGCTGGCTAGAAGGAGGCTAGAAGTCCAAAGTCTAACTTGGGCCGTGCTCCTTCTGTCGGGTAAAGGATCCTTGCTTGCCTCTTCTAGCTTTGGACGCTCCAGATGTTCCCGGGTTTGTGGGAGCAAAGTGCTAGTCTCTGCTTCTCTCCTCCCATAGCATTCTCCCTGAATCTCTTCCTTTTATATTCCCTCTATGTGTGTCTAGCTATGTGTTCAAATTTCCCACTTTTGTTAGTCTATGGGATTAGTACCCATCTTAAAAAAACCTCATTTTAACCTCATTACTTCTATATAAAGACCCTATTTCCACATAAATTGGCCTTCTGGGTTACTAGGGGTTAGGACTTCAACTTGTCTCTTGTGGGAACCCTACACTTATGGGAACCCAACTTGTCTCTTGTGGGAACTCAAAACAATTCCCTAGTCACGTTCGAACCAGAAAACTCCACAGGCTAAGAGATGGTCTAGCCCAAGAGCCCAGCCCAGGAGGTGTCCGCACATCAGGAAATAGTCAGTTGACCCCACTTGAATCTGTCTCGGGAGTTCTGGGTTCCAGCCAGAGGAGCAGAACAAATGAGAGTACGGCGGGATTGCTGAAATGGGGACATAACCCCTGCTTGTGGTAGCCTGGGAAGACAGACTGATTACTGGCAGTTTCTGGAGGCTGAAGTGCAGAGGCAAGTTCCAGTTCCCCACCAGGCTCAGGAAGCTGCAGCAGCTCCTTCCAGGGCTGGCTGGTCTGTTCTTACTGAAACATCTCAGCTGCACTAACCACCCAAAGATTACTTTACTCTATGCAAGTTGATAGGAATCCTGCCTAACCAATCTGGCTTTTTTTCATCTTGTTAAAACAATATTTAAGATTCATATACTATGGCAAACCACCCCAAGTCTGTGTTATCTACTTTTGTCTCTAATCACTCTAGCATCATCTTATTACACACACACATGCACACATATACATATACACATATATTTGCATATACATATTATATATTATATTTATATAAATAAGACTTGCAGTGATTATATTTATGAATATACATCTATGTGAATATAAATAAGAATTTGTCAGTGTATTCCTCTGGCATCATAAATAATAATGATGTTAATGACAGTTTTTAGTACAAATCCAGTTTCTTAGTATATACCCTGTTATAGTTTATATCTAGATGTCCCCCCAAAGCCTCATGTGCTCTTAGGTGGGGCTTTCAGGAAGGGATAGGATCGTCAGGCCATACCATTCATCACCGGATTAGTTCACTGATGAGTTTATAGTTAAATATGGTGTTGGGAGGTAGAGCCTGGTTGGGGGGGGCAGAATGGGCGTGGCCTGGAAAGGTATATTTCCTTCCCCTTTCTTTTGATTGAGTTCTGCTTCATGTCTGCCATGCCATGAGCTGTTTCTGCTCTGCAATGCCTCTCTGCTGTGCTTCCCTGTCTTGGAGCTAGCCAGCTAGGGACTGAAACCTCTACAGATTGTGAGCCAACATAAGCCTTCCTCCTTTAAGCTGTTGGTGTCAATTATTGTGTCTCAGTGACCAGAATGTAACTAAATTATATTTTGGTACCAGGAGTGGGGTTATTGTTGAGATGCTACATGCTTATACAGTTCAGAAGCTTTTGAAACTGCCTTGCAGGAGAATTTTGGAATGGTTTAGAGATGCTGGGAGGAGAAGCAATGTAGAATACTGTGAGGTAAATTTGATGGGAGATTCCATCAGAGCTCAGAAGACCAGAATGTTGCAAGTAATGCAACCAGAAAAGACCAGGCTCAAAAGGTTTCAACTGAGAAGGACTCCGTTGGCAGTGGGACTCCACTGATGTGTACTGTGCTCTGGCAGAAAATTTGTTTACATTTTTCACATGTCCAGAGACTTTGCAGGAAACTAAGATTAAAAGTAGCAGACTACTCTGGTTAAGGAAATTTCAAGGCAGCCTGACATTCAGGCTGTAGTTTGGATATTGTTAGGGGCTTTTAGCCAGATCTACATCATGAATGAAGAGCAAACAGCCCAGCAGAATGATTTTAAAAGTTTTGAGTTTAGCCAGAAAGGAAGCTCTGGTACAGTTGGAGTCTGCAAAGATGGACCAGAAGATAATTTGGTTACTGAAAAGATTATCATTAAAAGGAAGTCAAGTGCTTTGGAACAGATCAATAAGAAAAGTGCCTTCAGGGAATGTGAAAAACCAGCACAGCTCCACCCTTTGCAGGCTCAAAATTGCAAAGGTGAAAGACTTTGCTTTGAGAAGACAACCCCAGGGAACCTTGTTCCAGAATGGCAGCAGCCTAGGGAATGGGAATCAGTTCCCCAGAATTCAGTTCACCATGCCCAGCCATCCAGACACTCAGAGGTCTCTGCAACCACCAGCGAGATAAAAAAGGACTCAGCTATGGCTCCAGCTGGCAGCAGACCTTGGCATCATTCACATAGTGCTGGTTTTAGGCACATGCAGAATGCAAGAATTATGGAGTCAGGAACTTCTGCTCATATTTCAGAAGAAAGCCTGGGAAGCCAGGCAGTGTGCCCCATGGAGGACAATGTGTGAAGCTGTAAGTCTGAAGCCAAAAGTACCATGAAAACTCCAGAAGATTGGAGAATCTACAAATATATATCGTCTGAGGAAAACTGCAAGGAGTGAGCAAAGTCAGCCCAAGAGAGAATCCATGAGGGATACAACCACAGGCGGTGCCATAAAGGTGGGGCCATCCGAGCCCTTTAGAGTTCACATCACACCACAGATTTCCCCAAGAACTGGACATGAAAGTATGGGATTTAATGTTTGCTCTGATGGATTTCAGTCTTGTTTTGGTCCTATTCTTTTCTATCCTCCTATTCTCTCTTTTAGAATGGGATGCTTACCCTGCGTCTTTGTATGTCATCAGTGTTAACTTTCTTTCCATGTTTACAGGGGCTCACAGTTAAGACTTTGCCTTAAATCTCAGAGGAGACTCTTGCATTAGTTACTTTTCTAGAGTCAATGATTTTCAAGACAGCAGATTTAATACAGGACAAGTACAAGTTACAACATTCACACACACACAAGCCAAATGCAGGAAGAGTGCAGAACATCTCTACATCCACTGGAGAACTGAAAGAGCCAATCAAGAGTTCAGAGCCCATGGCAATGCCTCATGTATGTCCGTGTCTGCACTAAAAGGCTGAAGAAATCTATACTGGAACCAGGATACGATGCTCGCAATAGAGATGAAGACCAGAGCACCCCTGAAGCGAACAGCAACCATCCTCGATGACACCAAGGGCCCAAGCTCTTTCTGTGACGAGAACAGCCAGGTTCCCTTCAGGAGAACCAGCCACAGCAGAGCTTTTTCTGGGAAACAGCCGTTTGCTCTTCTGTTCCTCTTCTCCATTATGTTGTGTCTGCAATAGTCCTCAGGTGGATCCTCTACACCCAGAACCACACCAACTCAGTCCAGCTAGACGTTCCTGCTCAGGTTGACCTTATCAGTCCTCCACACTCTGGATTTGGACTTTTCAGCAAGCTGAAACTGTAAGGATTTTGGCAATGCTTCAAGACAGACTAACTGCATTTTACATTGAGATGTACATGAATCTTTTGGAGGGCAGGGGTGGAGTGCTATGATTTATATCTAGATGTCTCCCCAAAGCCTCATGTGCTCATATGTAGAGCTCTGGGGAGGCGATTGGATCATGGGGACATGATACTCATCAGTAGATTAATCTAAAGATGAGTGGATAACTAAATGTCATGTTGGGAGGTAAAGCCTGGTTGGAGGAAGAGAGGTCACTGGGGGCATGGCCTGGAAGGTTCTATCTCTCTCCCTCTTCCTTTGATCATGCTCTGCTTTCTCTCTGCCATGCCATGAGCTGTTTCTCCTCTGCTATGAGTACTCAGAGGAGTATTATTCAGTCACTAAAAAGAACAAAATCCTGTCATTTGAAGCACCGTGGATGAATCTGGAGGTCATTATGTTATGTGAAACAAGCCAGACACAGAAGCACAAATACTACACTTTCTTATTCATCTGTGGAAGCTGTGAAAATTGATGCCCTAGAGCAATGATGCTGAACTTTTTAGAGCTTTCACTGTGCCACTCGTGCCATAGGTTCGGCACCACTGCCCTAGAAATAGACAGTACAACAGTGACTACCAGAGGATCAGAAGGGAACGGATGAAGGCAGGGTAGAGAGGATTTGGTTAATAGGTACAAAATCACAGTTACATAAGAGGAGTACTTCTAGTGTACAATAGGGTGAATAGAGTTAACAATAATTTAACGTATACTTCGAAACAGCAAAATGAATGGATTTAAGATGTGTTCACTATAAAGAAACAATAACGTTTTGTCCTGATTGATAAGCTAATTACTCTGATTTTATCATCACACATTATGCATGTGAGTCAAAACATCATACTATAATACCCCATACATATGTACAAATAGGTGTTGATAGAAAATAAAATTTTAAAAACATATTATTAACTCCTTCAAAAATAAAAATAATAACTTCTATTCAGTATTTAACATATGCTGCACATTTTGCTATGGACTATTAATGTATTATCTAATTTAGTCTCTGCCACTGTCTGGAGAGGCAGGAATTATTATTCCCTTTTAAAAACGAATAAACAGAGGCTTAGAGAATTAGAGTAGCTTGTACAGTATGACAGAGCTCATATACAAAAGGTCTGGGGCTTGAACTCAGGGGGCCTACTGTAGCGTGAATGTTGTGAATCTTTTATACTGCATGACCAATGTGGTCTCATGGATCCTGAGAGCTAAAGGGGACACTGGGAATCATATGATCCACAAGTTTCATGTATGAGAATCCCGAGTCACCAAGGTTTAAACCAGGGTCCTGCAGCTCAGCAACAGGCAAGGCAGGACATGGAATGTGGTCCTCTACCGCCAAAGCTCATGCTTTTCTGCCTCAACTCTGGCCTTTCTGGGCTGTATCTAGCAGAAATTTCAAGCACCTCCCTTGTGAGTGACCTCCCTCTTCTGTTTCCTGCACTAACAGGATTTCTCTTATTTTTAGAATGTTTTGGCCATTTCAATTAGAATCAGAGGGAAAGATAGCTAGACCCTGGGCTGGGGTCAACATCTTTCCAAAAAGTTGGACCAGGATTTTTAAGAGTTGGAATAAAGATCATTGCAGTTCATAAAGGGTTCAGTGGCTCACCTGAAAACCTAATTAATCAAACACGCAGGCCCCAAGCATTTGAGCTAATCAAGGGTTTTCTGTGCTTTCTTTGTATTGCTGTCTCCAGGCTCAAATCCAGGCATTCAGCTTCTAGCGGGGGTTCAGTTGATATTTTTGACTGACAAAAGCAATTAAAAACATAATATACGTTTCCCATAAACCTTGTTATTATAGCGAAGGTGTTTCACATATGTAAGCCAGTTTTAACAATCCTTTTGATTAGTCATTCATGTAAGTATTTGAATAAACATTTCAAACCAAGTCAAAATAATCACACGGCATAATAGCACTTGAGGCGTTGCTTAGAGAAATTGTGATCACGGTGTGTCTTTTTATTCTTTTCCCTTTTGGAACCAAGTAAATAAATTGTCTCAGACAGTTTTGTGCTGCTACAATAGAACAAACATAGACTGGGAAAGTTATGAAGAAAAGAAGTCTATTTGGCTCACAGTTCTGAGGCTGGGAAGTGCGAAGCTGTGTGGGAACATCTGGCAAGGGCCTTCTTGCTGTGCCCAGACACAGCAGAGGGCACACATGTAAGGCAGAGCAAGTGAGCCAGCTGGACTTGCTACCTCTACTTACAGAGCCACTAATGCTGTCATAGAGGTCCTCCCCTGCTAACCTCACCTAATCCTAATCACCTCCAAAAGGCCACACCCCCTAATACTGTTAACATAGGACTTTGGGGTTAAATTTCCAACTTTTGTCATGACATATTCGAACCATCTATGCAAGTAACCCCTTTGCCTCATTTTCTGTTTCAGCATGCAAGACTTAATTTTTTTCCTCGTGGTGAGGATGTTGTCTACTTGGGTGACATAAGAAGGCTGATGCAACTTGTTTAATAAATATGATTCTGCTAAGAGAAAGTAGATTGTTTGCAACACTAGAGATGAAAAGCCATCGTCTCCAAGTGTTACTGAGCCAGGCCTCTTTTGTCCACTATGCAACACGCCAACCTTGAAATCAGGAGTTTTACAAATGTTTACTCATGAGGCAGCCAAACATGAGATGGGGACCCAAGGCTCAAGTCTGGCACTCACAGCATGCACCTGAGTGGTCAGACTTCAAGGCTCTTCACAGGATATATGTCCAGAAAATGACAGCCTTAATGTGCTTTGAGGATGGAGTTTTGTCCATCTGATGTCCAAAAGTCACTTGCACAGGCCCACGTGAAGGCAGGATGGTTTGAACCAGTTTGACTTAGTATCAGCTTCTTAACTCATGACAAACAACTCAGGTAACTGGCGACACAGGTGACAGAGGTGTGATCTGTCACAAAGCTACATTTCTTAGTGATGGGACCTGTAAAACTGGTGATAAAAGCAAGTAACTAATAGTAGGTGAAGCTAGAGAGTCTATGTAGGTTTCCTTTCGCTCCACAAGGATCTCTTATTCAAAGTGACCAAGAAACTTTAATCATACCAAACCCATAAAAAGTGACTGAAAGCAGAGAAGGAATGTCAATGTTTCCATGCAGTATTTACCTTTGCGCTCAATCCCAGTTTTTGCTATCTTCTGCAGAAAATTTGTATCTGTAATTATCAATAGTCTCATGTCTACCATATCAGCATCTTATTAATTAATCCATTTGACCTCCCAGTAGCATTTGATACCACCACTAGCCCAACCCTCTTTAAACTTCCTTCTTGTCCCCTGACCGCCCCCCTCCCTGGGTTCTTCCTCTGCAACAGGCCCTATCTGTCTCTTCTCCTGGGCTTCTTCCTCTACCACATCCTGAGTGCTGATGAACCTCAGGCCTGCCCTCACACTCCTATTTGTCCCACTCTCTTCTCGGCTTAGAAGAGCACCCACAGCTCAGTACTCTGCAGGCACTGTGGCGGTGAGCCCTCAGCTCTCCCACCTGGCTGAGAGTCTCCCTCCCGCCAGCCTTCACAAATGTGGACTCCCCATTCCTGCCAGTCTTCACACCATTTTCACACTACTCCTTCTCCTGACAATCTGAGGCCATCTGCCCACTTCTTAAGATGTAGCAAGTGTTCCTATCACCTTTAACATGAGAATTTAAAGTCCTTAGAATGTTATCAAAGGGTTTCCATACTCTGGACTCTATAACACACCTCTGCCCAGTCGTTCCACTGTACGCTTCTATTGCAGGTTGATGACTACAACCAGGCCTCTGTCTCCACAACGTTCCTGTGCCCTCCATGTGTTTGATTCATGTTTCCTACCTTCCCACATCACCTGGCTGACTTCTGCTGGCCTTTTAAGGATGCAGTCTAAATAACACCCACCAGGAACTCTCTGACCACCCTATACCAAATGATCTCAGTGTCTCACTGTGTTTTGTTCTGGGGGGGGTTGAATTTTTTTTTTTTTTTTGGTACTAGGATTGAACCTTTGCACTGGGCTCTATGCTGAGCCCTTTCTTATTTGACAGTCTTGCTATGTGGCTTGAGGCTGTGCTTGAATTTGGAATCCACCTGCCTAGCCCTCCCATAGTGCTGAGATTATAGGTATGTGCCTCTCTTAATATATCCATCATGTCCAGCCTCATCATTGACATGTTGATGCTCTTGTTTCTGATTTAAGCTGCTTTCTGTTGGATGGCACTCAGCAGCAGTTTTCACTTCATTTGGGATCAGACCTCGCAGAACAGGACGTCCAGAACTGCTTCAGAAAGTAGCAGGAATAATGGGGTAGTGTGTTCAAAGTGAGGCAGAATATTTGGAAGGAGACTATGTGCTTTCTACTATAACAAATTTCTTAAATTTAAACATCCACCTCATATGTCAGTCATATAGTGCATATGATCCCCTCAAACAGAGGTACAACGTGTACTGTTAGAATGACTTCAGTAGACATTTTAATAAATAACAATGGGTGACTCAGTTTTATACCATTAACAACCACATTGTTATTTCCTATGCTGTAATAATTATAATACAATCCCGCTGATTTTCCCACAAATAACTGGGTTTTTAGATGGAACCCAAGGTCTAACATGTAAAGCATATGGCAAAACACAGATCTACATCCCCAGACTTCCATATTTAAAAAAAAAATGTATTGTACTTTTTCATGCCACTGATGAATACCAGCAAAGTATAAAATTCCTTCAAGTCTCAGCTGATCTTTTCATCTCAGTTGCTTTATGAGGGTGGAGACATGCTGAAATAAGTGTGAATGTGGGCCCAGAGGCATCTTTCCACTATACATCTTCACTTGAATTCTATCATCCTGGCAAACAAGTTGGAAGAGCAGAGGACTCCAGTGCTGGCAAGGCGCTGAAGACGTGATCCAACTTAGGACCCTATTTCTAGCCACCAGCAAACCTCTGGAATCACCCAGGCGAGGGAAGGGCACAGGACTCCACAGGAGGAAGGTTCCACATTCTCACTAGAAGAACATACTAGTGTTCCATCAGACATCTAAAAAGATGTGCCAACCTAATATAATAATGAAGAGAGTTTCAGAAAGCATACACCTCGTTCTCAGAAGCATCTTCAGGAGGAACTAGTAGGTAGGTATAACTGTTTTACAAGTTTGACAAGAACTGTCCTCTGTGTCCTGATTGAAAAGAAAAAGAAATTTGATTTCCAGGCTACACCAGCTTCATAGTGGTTGCGCTGAACTTTCAGGGTCACAGGAAGTGAAAAAACAAACCCTGAATGTTGTGACTTCTCAGTGGAATTCAGGAGACATAATGTTTTCCCCTGCTTAAATGTTAGCAAAAGATAGTTTTGTATAATACTGATAAATCTGGAACCCCATGATATCTCTTTCAGATAAATAACTTTGCCATTTTTTTATCTGAGTAGGTGCGACCTATAATATTTTAGCCCATGTTATATTTTTCTTAATGAAGGATAATACATTTTGGAGTGACCTACTCTCATTCATATCTTCAGCACAAACAAAAACCAAAATAATAAAAATTACAAATGTCCCTGTAGCAGTCTCGCTCATCTTTTCCTCCCTCCTCTCTGTCTTTCTTTCTGTTTCTCTTCCCAATCAACAAGCCAGGGCACTACCATATTAAAAAAAAAAAAAAAAGATACCTGTGAAATCCTATATTTGAATTTAGAAATACGTCTGTGATTAGAGCTTGGAACTAGAATCAAACATAAAGGAAAAATGAAAAAAAACAAATATATTTACTTGGTGCTTACAGTCTGTCAGCTTCTTGAATAAGAATTTTGTTCATAACTTCTCATTTGATCTTCAAAATAATTCTATTGGCTAGGTGTCATTTTCCTATAAATGTGAAAACAGAAGCTAATATAACTATTTGCTTAATATTTTAAGGTTGACAAAGGGGGAAAACTTTTTAAACTACTTCTACACCATTCTCCTCCCCAAGATAAAAATATTTTTAAATCATAGTAGTCATGATAGAATAAATGATTTTGATATATTCAGCTTATTTGGAAATATGTCCTACAATATAAACACAGAAAGGAGTTCCAGGGCCATTCTGATTTAACCCTGAAATACTTGATCATACTTTAGCTTTTTTCTTTATACACAATCATGCATCTACTCCAGTTTTCCCTGCTGTCCCACTCCATCTTTTCCAGGGCCACTGGTCCAGGAAGCATACTCTGAAGGTAGGAACACAGAATAAAAAGTCAGCTTGTGCAAGTTAACCCTCACTTGTTAGCCGCTTTCTCCAAACCAGTAGGGTGCCCAGCAAGAGCCATTTAGCAGAATCTTTTTAGGATTCAGAACTGTAACAGGTGACAGCCAACATTTGCACTAAAACAAGTTTAAGGAAAAAACAAAACAAAACAAAAAAACTGTCTTCCTGTAATGCAAGCACTACGGGCGGTTGTTCCAGACAGTAGAGGGCACTAAATAGCGTGAGAACTAGTCAAAGGAAGAATGAAATAGTATTCGGAATGTGTATGCAGTAGGTCCGACATTAGCAACTATTGTCCGAGTCACATTTACTGCCTTTAAAATGAAGTGATAACGTGTAGTTCAATTCTTAACACTCCCTGTAACAAAGAACACTTGAAACATGAAACCAAAAACCCTTTAGGGTTCAACATAATTAAATATGCAGCCATTTGTTCTCAGTAATACCTTTTATTCCCCGTGTGGTAGGAACCAGCGTAAAAGAAGAGAAACTCCAAAGGCATTTTCTCGGCCCAGTGATTTGCACAGCCTACCTCTCCTGAGTCAGAAACTTTCATCCCCGGTCTGTTTACCATCTAGGAAGAAAAAAGGATTGCACCTGTGGTGAAATTTAGACGGTAGGAACGCTTGATAAGAAAAAAATGTGAAAAAATTGCATCATAGCTTTGCAGGCTGCGCTATTAAATTTTTCAGGGAAAAAAATTGCTCTGAGACAGGCTGAGATTCAGTTCAACCACTTCTTCATACACTTTGGGTTTAGCTTCTGCAATAACACTCCTTTACCATAGCATGTCTTTTGTTTAAAGGCCTCAGGGCACTTTTAAATGCATGATCTCCTTCATCTTCCCAACAATCCCATGACGTGGGTACCAGGCAGCGGCTGGGTGATTCCCTCCAAGGCACGGACAGCCTCCCACTCCAACCTACAGGTCTTCCAGCCTTGTGCTTCACAGACATTTAAATCGATCTCTTCTTCAAATAAATATTAAAGATGACCACGACACTGTCCACAGGGGGATACACAGGAGTTTCCATTCATTCAGAAAGATGTACCAAGCGCCTAATTATTCCAGACACTATTGGAGACACCAAACTGGGCATGCAGTAGGTAATAAAACAGAAAAACCAAAAAATCCACCTCTTTGGTGCTAACATTCTCCTGGCAGACGCACACTATATATAGGAAGTAGCTTAGTTAGGTGGTAGGTCAGAAGGCCGTAAGTGCCATGGAAAACGCAAGCGAGTAGGGGGAACTGGGAGACAGATGGTTGCAGGACTCACTGAGAATGTGACATCTGAGCAAAGCCTGAATGGAGCCAGCCAGAGTGCCCTGTGGGACAGAAAACTCCAGTCTGGGAGGGCTGGTACGAGGACAGGGCGACAGCCAGCCTAGTGGGGCCAAAGAGGAGGGAGGAGGTCAGCGTGGCTGGAATGGAGCCAACGACCAAGAGGGAAACAGGACTTGAGGTCAGTTCAGAGGGACACAGAGACAGGCCTGGCTGACTGGGAGGCTGCTGCGAGGCCTTTAGCCACTCTGCCCGCGACGCGTGACACGTGGAAACTCAAGAGGGTCTGAGCTGAGGGCTTTGTCTCCTACAGTTACTGGCAGCAGCCCAGAAGAACATGCTTCTTTGTTTGGATGCTTATTTTTTCAGAACAAGGAGGTTTACTTTTGATTTTCTAAATAAAAAATTAAAAAAACATGTTAAACACATCCTACTTTCTTCTTCAAATCCTGCCTGTGTACTGGTTTCCTGGAGCTGCCTTAACAAAGTATCACAAACTCAGTGGCTTACATAACAGTTAAACTACACTGGGGGTAAAAGTTCAAAGTCAAGGCTTTGGTAGGGTTACGCCTTTTCTAAAACCTCCAGGGAGGGTTCTTCTCTGTCTCTTCCCAGCTCCGGGCAGCTTGTAGATAATTCTGGGTGTTTCTCAGTTTGCGGCTCTCCTTCCCCCTCTGCCTGTCCCTGTCCTCCGGGGCTGCTCCCTGTGCATCACATTGGATCAGGGGCTCAATCTACACCGGTAGGACCTCGTCTTCCCTCCCTTCCCTTCCCTTCTCTTCCCTTCTCTTCCCTTCTCTTCCCTTCTCTTCTCTTCCTTCTCCTTCTCTTTCTTCTCTCTCTCTCTCTCTCTTCCCCTCCCACCCTCTCTCCTTCCCTTTCATCTTTCCTTCCTTCCTTCTGTGGTTCTGGGGATTGAACTCAACCTTTTTTTGGTTTCTATTTTGAGACAAGTTCTCACTAAGTCACTATGTTGCCCGAGCCAGACTAGAAATTGCAGCCTCCTGCCTCAGCCTCCTAGAGTGCTGGGATCACAGGCATGTGCCACCATGACCAGCTTCAACCTCATTTTAACATAACTAATTCCATCTGCAATGACCCTATGTCCAAATAAGATCACATTCTGAGTTAGTGGAGATTAGGATTTCAACGTATCTTTTTGGAGGAAAGGAGAGTACAAAATTAAACCCATAACACTACATCTCCCCTCAGTTCTAATTGATCCCTGAGGATCAGTTCCTGAGGAGGCCAGTGAGAGGGGAGCCGGTAGACATCCAGGATATACAGCATCCACACCGGCTTGGGGACTGTGACAAAGGACTCACGGAGATACCCAGGGCCTTTCCGCAAGCAGCTTGTCCCCTAAATCACATGCCAGGAATGAGAGTCCTCTCACAACCCAACCAAGTGTGCAATGCTGTAAAAGCCTGTGCTGGACATCTTTCCTGGAGCTTGTCTACTCATGTGTGTATTTGCCTGTGCAAATCAGTGTGCATTTGTGTTTATATATGTGACTATGTGTGGATACATGTGTGTGTTGTCCTGCGTGTCTCTTTCTGTGACTCTAGGTGTGACCATGCAAAACTGTGATATCAGTGTGTCTCCAGAGGTGAGTAGGTGTGTATGTGACAGGAGGATGACCGTGGGCACAGGTGTGTGTGTGAGTGTCGATGTCTGTCAGCCTAACGAGTGTGTTGACCCTATAGGCACACCATGTCTACTGAGATCCTCAGAGGTGTGTCGGACAAAGTGAGACAGGATCAGTTATGGATCGCCTGGACTCATCAGCTCCAAGAACTGCTTCATCTTTCCAGGACCTCCTGGTAGTCACACCCGCTCCTCCCCGAGGGCAGAACAGACCCAGTGACCCCGCCCCGTCTGCAGATGCTGGAGAGACCTCTGCAAAAGGTCAGAGCTCCTAAAATCACAGCACTTGTGGTCACAGGAAAAATAAACAGCCTCAGAACATGTTTCCAGCACATCAGAAGAATCCAGAAGCCCTCTCGCCAAGCCTGGCTTACAGGAAAGGGAAGGAGAAGAATGACTCGTTTGGGTTAACCACAGCTCTCGTGACAGAGAGATAATTTATGAGAAGGTATTTGAGAAAGCAGGGTGCTGCTTGAATCACTAAGACACCAAATCCTTAGTGAGGAGACCGATACGGAAAAGCGAGCAGGGCAGTGGTCTGAGACTGTTAGAGAAAAGAGGGTGATATTCTGGGGTCTTCCACCATAGCACCAACCAGATGGCCTGTGCAGTCCCCTTCACTGACCTCAGTGTTGTGATGTTTCCCCACATTTGCTTTTAGGCACAGAGTGAGAGCCACTAAGTCTTGGCTTATAGATCTGACAAAGAAGTTATGGTCACAGCAGAAATGACACGGTTATTGACTCTAGTAGAATCATTTGCCAACATTTGCTGAATTTTCACCAACATTTGATATTAATCAATATTTTGATAGACTTCATAGTCTATCACAACACTCACGCAATCTTATGAAGTGGAATGATTGTTATTTCCCTTTTTCAGATGTGAAAACAAAGTGGCACAGGAAGTAATTAAGTAAACAGCTCAATGTCCATAGCTAGTGAGTAGCAACTGTGTTAGCTACCTTTCCAGCACTATAACAAATGCTTTATATCAATTCACTTATACAGAGAAAAGTTCATTTTGGGTCACCATTGTGGAGGTGTCAGTCCATTGTTGATTGGTCCTGTTGCTTGGGTCTGTGGTGAAGAAGCACATCATGGTAGGAGCGTGTGGCAGGGCAAAACTGCTCATCTTGTGGTCAGGAACAAAAGAAAGAGGAAGAAGAAGAGTTGGGTCCCACAATCCCCACTGAGGACCTGAGGACCTCCTACTAACCCCTACCTCCTAAAGGCTCCACCATCTTTCGGGGCCAAGCCTTTGCCACATGGACCTTTGAGAGGCAATCAAGAACTAAGCTACAGCCACAGGGAAACAATTTCCTTCCTCCCGAGGTTGTGAGCTTTCCCTGTTATCTTGAAGACTAGACCAGAATACCATCTTCTTTCCTGGCAGCTAACCAGCACTAAGTTATTATTCTGAAAAAAATTTGAATTCCAGATAGTTGTTGTGCTCTTGGGTTAGGTTGGAAAGAATATCAAGTAATCCACTCTCTTGGACACACTACCAACACGAAAGCTAGAGAATCCAAAAATAAGAAGTGGCCACTGAGGCAAAGCTCAGATCACCAGCAGCTGCCCTGGGGTGTCTGTAGTTACCTTTTCTTTCATTATCGTGTTAGTAATATCCCACCCATCTTTTAGTCTTTCTGGGTTAACTTTCCTTCTCTGAGAATGGAGTTTTGAATAGATTGTATTACGGGTAATCGTCTGCATTGTATTGTCGTGTGCTTGAAAGATGTGTCATAAAAAATACCAGCTTCTCGGGGGAAGACCTGGGATTCTCACGGAGCTTTATAAACAAAAAAGCATTAGACAGTCATCAAGCATTATGATTGTTTTATGATTTGTAGAAAGGTAGCCAGGAAGCACTTAGCAGGGTTAAAAAAGCAGCATCAAAGCTCTTACAGGTAAATCTTACGGGCATCTTTAGTAAGGAAGAACTGTATTTCCCTTGGGGAGGAAAGGAACAACCCAGGAATACAAGCAGCCAGGGGCTGGCCGGGGGCCCCCTAAACGCTCCAGCCATTACGCAGGCCCCGGAGGGGCTCTCTTCACTGTGAAGTTTTTCTGGGACCCTTTATGGTCTGATCCTCTCACTGGCTAAGTAGAGCTTTGTGTCTTTTCCCTCCTCTCTCACTGCCAGCCCGCCACCCTGATCAATTCAGTGTACCTTTCAAGTCTCAGTGCTGGGCCTGTCCTGTGGGAACTCGGAGGTGTGGCCTGACCTGAGGGCTCAGCCTGGCCAGGGAGGGGAATGCAGGCCCTTTTCTACATCCTCTTCCAATCACTGTTTCTTCCACTATTATGAATTCCACTAAAAATAAATCAGTGACAGAGGTGGCTCCATGGAAAGGAGGAAGATTTATGGGCCTAGTGCTGGCAGGGGCTCTCCCTCCTCTTTCCGCATGACCATCAGGGCACCCTGGGCCATACCCTGGGCTGTCCAGACCTGCTCTAGTAACTGCTGCAGCTCCTCCAGACTCTGGTTCAGGTTCTCCCTGCTCTCTCCCCTCCCCGGCTGCTCCTGCAGACCAGTCCCCTCTAGCTGTCGGTTCCAAGGAGCTACCCAGATCGCTAAATGAAGCCCTCCAATTTTCCCCTCTTGGCGGCATGTGTTGAGCCCCAGGAGCCGACTTGTGGCATTTATTAGTGCAAGAGGAAAAGTGCCTGCCTCATCAGAGAGCAGCTGGAGACAGAGCTTTTCAAAGGCACATACTGACCTCTAGCTCAGCTGCTGGGTGCCTGGGTACTGCAGACTCGGATGATTCTCTCTCTCTCTCTCTCCCACTCTCTCTCTCTTTCTCTCTCTCTCCAGCTTCCAGCCTCCACCTGCTCCTTTCAGGAGTGTCCTGACCTTGCAAGGCCTGAATCCCCCCATCCATCTCCCTACATTGTGTCTCTCTGGTGAACTCATGCTGGGAGATTAATTGCTGCTATCACCCCTAATCCATCACACTTCCCAAAGATTGTTTTGACATCTAGTTAATTTTTGGCTGATGATTTATCAAATTCTTATTACCGTGCTCTGAAGGGGCTCATTTATTGTGTTGATTCATGGTAATGATAAAGGGGAAGCATTTTGAATTTTAACTACATTTCCCTCGTGCTTCTTCTACCCAGTGTAGTTTAAAAAAAAAAAAAAGGAGAAGGGGAGGGCACAGGGACTGGAGCCAGGAAACTCTTAAACAATTCAGAATGCAAAAGAAAAGGAACAGGGGGAGAAAAGTCTTCCAATATGTGAGCAAAAGCCAAAAGTCTGAAAAATGTTACATATATGCACACACATATATGAGGCATTTTTAGCATCTGGATCTGGACTACCTTTGGAAAGCCCACACCCCTAAGGCTTTTAAACATTTATTGCCCTGTAATATTACCTAAATGTCTACTACCATTTTATTCAAATAGAACTTAATGGTAAATGACTTCAGCCACGTACCAGTGAAAGTGTAAAGCGACCCACACCGCCAGGCCAGATGGCCACTCTACCTTTTAAAAGAGCAATGAGACTTTGCTCTGCCACTCCGGTCACTCCCTAGACCTTTCAAATTTTTTGTTCACCACTCAGCTCTTTTTTAATAAACCCAGATGGTGGGAAGCAGCCCAAAGCTATTGTGCACCTCGTTTTTAAGGAGTGAGAGAAGCCGTGTCTCAGAGAGTGAGCGGAGAGGTGACAGAACACTGAGGGGTGCTCACCAGTAGTCGCAGGGGTGGCTGTGGGGGACGAAGGCAGGCTCAGGGTGCAGGGTGCTGACTTGACGCCACACCTCACACTTCCACAGACCGCTGGCAGGAGTCCTGACCAAAGGGAGGACCTGCCAGGGAATAGGGCCGCTAGTGAGTCTTTTCATCAGAAATGCCCGAAAGGAGGGCTCCAGAAAAATATTCCACATTTAGGCTTCTCTGGATAGGAACAGACTGCTTTGTAGCTGTCCTTGGCACCAAGAATATATTAAGGGAAGCTGAGTCAGGAAGATTACAAGTTGGAGCCCTGCCTGGGCAACTCAGTGACGTAGCAGCACCTTGTCTCAGAATAAAAAATAAAATACAGAGCTGGAGATGTAGCTCAGTGTGAAAGCCTTGGGTTCAGTCCCCAGTAACACACACACACACACACACACACACACACACACACACACACACACACACCATGGGTCTATTAAGCATGAGCCCATCCACTCTTTCTTCACACACCTCCAACACCAGTCCCAGGGTTCCCTCACCTCCATTCCTCCCTGCTGTGTCACCCCAGAGTCCAGGGCCTCACTGCGTGAAGTCAGCACCACCCCAAGATACTTAATGCATCTGAAGACGTGACTGGTTTCTGCCACAGAATACAAGCATTTTATAGGTGACACGATTCAGTGTTTAAAGTGGTACAGAGAGAACAAAGTGGCAAGTACTCTCCCTGCACTTTCATAAGTAAATTTCTCTCATTTTCTAGTTTTGGGAAACTATCACATGAAATTATCTGTCTGCTAAAAGTAGTGAAGTTCACATAAAACAATCTAGGCCTAGAAACATGTTGACTTATACTGTATATCAGTAATATGTATATACTGTATACACCCACTTGAAGGGGGCAATCACTGAAATTATCTCAGTTTTAAAGTAATTATTGATTTTTTTTTTACATTTCAATTTGCATTTGCCAATTTTGATATTTTTCCCAAGCATTTTCATTTTATCTTAGTTTATATTGAGTTGTAGAGATTGGGTGTCCCCAACCTGAAAATATGAAATCCAAGAAGCTACAAATTTGGAAAGTTTTGAATATAAACATGACACCACAGTGAAAAATCCCACACTGTAAAACTTTGTTCCATGAAATAATCATTAAAATTACTGTATTAAATCACATTCAGGATACGTGGATAAGATGTATATGAAACCTAAATGAATTGGTATTTAGATTTGGTTCCCATCCCCAGGATAGCTCATTATTTGTAGTATATGCACATATTTCAAAAGTTGAAAAAATCCCCAAGTTCAAAATATATCTGGTCCTGAGCACTTCAGATAAAGGATATTCAACATGTAATTGCTTAAAATTTTTCTTCAATGTTTAAAAAAATTCTATCTCACCTATAGTTATCTCATTTATATTGTGCATATTTGGGTTATTTATTTATTTTACTAGTACATGTTTGCATTACATAATGATTTTAGTCCTTATGGAATTATCATGCATATTCATATCCTATTTTTCTTCATCAACCTTGCTAGCACTTCATTAAACTTCTCCCTCTCGATAGGTAACACGGTGTATAGCAGCCACATAGGCTAAACCCTCAGCATCACCACGGCCCCACTGCAAGCCTTGCATCCAGTCCAACCCCAGGTAGCTAGGACAAGGTCTCTTCTGTCTCACCTGCCTCTTTCCCCTCTGGGAAGAGCCTTCCCTGACCCCTGCCACCAGCACCCAGTGATCTGACCACCAGCTGTCTCTGCGACCCCAGCCTCCTCGCTCTTTCTTCACCAGGCCAACACATCTTCTCAGGGCCTTTGCCCTGCTGCTCCCTCTATCCAAAATGTTCTCCCATGCAGTAAAATTGATATTTTAAACCTCCTTAGATGTTCTCAAATTCCATATCATGTGATATCACCCATCTCTCTCAATGAATTAGTTCAGTTCCTACTTGACAATTAAAACAGAAATCGGGACACATTCAAGAGCTAACATAGGGTAGAAGCAAACACCCTCAAAGACTCCACTCGTGGCTTTGAAGACAGATGACCAGGCTGTGGGGAGGTTTGCAGCAACAACACCCAGGGCGGGCATCACTGGCCATTAGGAGAAAAAGCACAAGAAACATTACCATTCTGTGTCCTCTGCAAGGAACTCAGAGTCTGACTGCCATCAATGGCCTCTCAAAAGACTAATTCTGGCTTTGAAATGCTTCTCAATGTTATCTGTAAAAGGCAGTGTGTTAGTCAGCTTTGCATCATTGTAACAAAAGGCTTCAAGTAATCAAAAGGTTTTTTTCAGACTCACAGGTGCAGGGATTCAGTCCATGCTATTGTCCCTACCTCCCTGTGCCTGTAGCAAGGCAGTATATCATGCTTGCATCTGTGGTGGAGGAGGCTGCTTGCCTCATGGTGCCCAGGAAGCAGAGAGAGAGAGAGAGAAAGAGAGAGAGAGCGAGAACTAACAACATGGGGAGAATGGAGAATGTGTTCCAGGGACAAACTACCCCCAAATCTCTCTCTTCCCCAGCTGAAGTACAGGCCAGTTAGCCCCCTTCCATCATGTCTGAAATGAACCATGTCTTACATGGACAGAGATCTCCTCTACTTCTGCATTTCCCTCCCAAACCATTTATCTTCTCAGTCAGCCCCCCACTTCTCTCCCAACAGACCCTTTCTCTCAGCATTAAAGCAAAGCACAGTCAAGTTGTACACTCCCCACAAAGAGCCCTCTTGCTCCATCAGCGTCCACCCCATTCGTGGCCAAGATTCTCAGAAGGGGCACCTCGCTCCTTGTCACTTCTTCCGCACCTCTGTCTTGCTCCCCAGTGTACCTTGGTCTGACTTCCACCCTCCCACTCCATCTAACTTTCCCAAATCCCAACTCTCTCTTTAACACTACACTTCGGAAGCTTTATTTCCCAGATCCCTCTGCAGCAGCTATCATATTTGAGTCCTCCATCTTTCCTGAAATGCATTATCTCCTAGCCTCGCTGGTCTTCAACAGTCAAGGCTCGTGGCTTCTAGTGCCTTCCCTGCTCCCCCACCAGGTTAGCTCTCACATCTCTTCTCTGCCCTTGGAGTCCATGACACTACTCTTGGCTTCTTTCCTACCTCACAGATATCTGCATAATCTCTCATTCCTGAACTCAGACCTTCAGTGACATCCCTTTAAATGAGATTTTTTCTCAATGTACCAGCCCCAGCCGGCTTTGCAAAAGCTACCTGGGCGATCCTACACTGGCCGTTGTGTTCACTTATAACATTGATATCTTCTTGTTGATTGTATTATAATTACATTAAAATTATACATTAATATTATTTCCAACAATTGAGAAAAATGGTATGCGTATGCATCCATATTAAAGTCATCATTTACATGTTCCTTAAAAGAATGACTTTTTTAATGTAACTCCTGCCCATTTTCTGTTTATTTCCTATGAATTTAACATATTTTTAATGCTATATGAATAAGATTGTTATTCACATATTTTCTAATAGGTTGTTTTTAGCATAGATTAAACTTATTAATGCTTGTATATTTATTCTATAACTAGCCACCTTATTTAACACTATTTAATGCTAATAGATTCCCAAGTACTTCTTATACATTTTTCAAGTTACCAATAATACAATCTCTAAATTACATCAACTATTTTCTTCTCCTTTCTGAAATTTAAGTTTCATATTTCCTTGTGCTATTTCTGGGACTCTCAGAATACTATTAAATGCTAATGCTGTTACCCAGTATGTTTAGTTTGTTCTAGACTTTAATGAGACTGTCTCCATTGTTTTATTATTTAAATATAATTATGGCTTTTTATTTAACATGTATATCGTTCATTGTGTTAAAGTATTTTTTTTAGTAAGAATTATGCTTGTAATTAATCAGGAATGGAAATTAAATTGTATAAATTCTTTTGGGCCTCTGTCAAGACAAGGTTATGGTTTTATTTGGCTATTTGTACTGGTAAATTTTATTTAAAATAATTAGTGTTAAGGCATCTTTGCATATGTGGAATAATCCTTCCTTAGCTATGTATAATCATTCTTTACTACTCTGTTGAATATGACCTATTAATATATTATTGAGAATCTTTGTACTTATATTCAAAAGTGAAAATGACTTTTTGTATCTAAAGCACATTGTGGTATTTGGGTTCAGTATTTTGACAGCTGGTCAGTTAGGAAGTTCTCCACCTTTTCATATGCTCTGAAGTGGTTTCAATAACATAGAAAGTATTTTCTCCTGAATATTTTCCATAAAATATTTTTGGGAAATAATTATTTTATTAATTAATTTTTAATACACATCCATACTTAGTGGTTACTTGCTAAATAGTTTATAATTTTATATTCTATTTGTTTTTTAATTCTACACATAAGTGCTTTTCTTTCCCTTCTGATATCTAAATCATTGGGTTACTTAGGTATATAATTTTATAATAATTTTTTAAAATTGTATTTCTGCATAGTGATCAGATAATGAGTCTGTAAAATGTCTAGTCTTTGGAATTTATTGACGATTCCTTTATTATCAAGAGTAGGATTAATTTTTGCAAACATAGCATGGATGATTTAAAAGAAAATGTATTCTATTTAGACAGCACATGATTCTGTATATATTAAGAGATATGATATATATTTTACTAGATCTGATGTCATTATTTACTATAACTTTCTTGAATTTAACATGCTGGTCTGTAGAGAATACTCTTTCTAGCCCATGGAGCTACCATGTATTTTTCTATTTTTTAATTAATTGAGCATTTTCATAGGATTCTGGGAGGCAAAAATTATACATCCATAATCACAGCTATTTTTACCTAGAATACTCCAGAGAATCTTTCTAAAATGGAAGTATCACAGTAAAACTTCATTTACAACTTTTTAAATATTCCATTCTCACTGTATACTCCTTACATCCTGAATGCTTGGGATAAAGTCCAGAATTTTTTTTTTTTTTTTAATTTTCAGTACTGGGGATTGAATCCAGGGCCTTCACAACCCAGGCTTGTTTTGTGTTTTGTTTTGTTTTGTTTTGTTTTGAGACAGGGTCTTTCTAAATGCCTTAATTACAGTACTGGGTTTGAGTTCGGGCTCTCTGCGCTGGCTCCAAAGTGCTGGGATTATAGTGTCACCACACCCCTTCAAATTTCAGATTCTGTTTGTGTCTCTCTCCCTTTATCGTTCCTCATGTCTAACTTATTTGTCATCGTGAAGCCTGCAGTTCCATTTTTCTGCCTTCACTGATTTGAGGGTTTTGTTCCAGGTTTCTTAGAGCTCCGAAGACACTCTGCAGCCCTGTTTTCACCTAATTAGGTCCCACTTGCCCTTTAGGACTTACTTTAAGTGTCAATTCTTATCCTGGCTGTGAGAGCAAGCTCCGAAAGCTTCCCTGTATCCCAGCTCCACCTTGCTGCTGTTTTTAGCGTTTACCTCGTGCTATAATTGTCTCCCTTTCGAATTAAGCAGGGCTTGGAGTAGTGCTTCTCAAACAAATCAGTACCCCACAGAACCGTGGCCACAACAAGGCAGCTAGACCAGTTCTGCTCACGGTGTGTGAGTCTGCCTGTTACCAGGGACTGGGTAGAACTGAGCTTTCTGGTTGAACACCTTGTAAGAATATAACTATAACCTACATCTTTCAGTAGTTGCTATGTTTTACCTAATGGAGGTATTATTTATTATTTAAGGATAGCTTCATGGGCGTGAAACCAGTGAAACTTCCTGCGATATTTTAATAGGGGACCTTGTGTTTGAAGTTTGAATTCTGTGGGTGCCATTTTGAAATTTGCGACTGGTAAATAAAGTCTGCTGGGACAAAGGACAAAGTGGAAGCCCTTCGGCACCTCGATTCATATGTAGTGCCACCCACACCACCCTCCACACCGGTAGAACACGTCCCCAATAACCTGACTGATGACCCCTGTTCCCCAAGTGCTGCTACTCTGCTCTCCATGGCAGTCTAGGCAGGGGTGGAGTTATGGTCAGGCTCTTCTGCCCTGCATGTGAAGCCCTAGCACAGAGCCCTAGGTACTGCGAGGTCTGGTTTGCCCAGAAAATACCCCTATTGTTCTAGGAAGCATACCATTAAATGGCAAATAAAAACCACCAAGAGAAGTTGAGAGGCAATAGAAGAAAGGCAAAGCTTTTTCTTGTTTTTTTAAACAAAAAGAACTATATTTTCATTTTGCACAAGAGCTCCACATATTTTGTAGCTTGCTCTGCTATGATTATTCTTATTTCAAAGATAAGGAAAACAGAGACGCTGCTAGTCTTATACGATGATTCTGTGAAAATGAGAAAGACATCCCCTCTGGGCAGACCAATTATAAAAACACATTCCTTTTTTTCTGGCTTCACAAACAGAATACTGGATTTCAGCCCATTCTTGCCAGTCTGGCCACATGCCTTCATGTAAGGCAACCATCCACAACGACACTGAGGAAATCGAGAGATAGAACCTACTTGTGGTAGGAGGGCTCCTGGACACCGTGTCAGTATTCAAACCTATTCCTTTTGGCTTCAGCATCTGCACTGTAAACCCCTATCTTGTGGCCCCACATTTGTCTAATGAAAAAATAAGCATCTGAAGCATCTTTGAAATACAAATTTCTGGACTTCCTAACACCTTGGATATCGAAGCATCTAGGGAAGCTATCCGGAAAGCAAGCAATATTTTTAACAAGTGCCACTGGTAATTCTTATTATCATAGAAGCTATGAAAACACTGTTGCACTGTGCTTCTACAGGATTTGAGTCTATAATTTTGGAAGGAAACAAGAAGAAAGTAAATAGATTCAGATAGGCAGAAATATAAATGAAAAAGCAAGTAGGGGCAACATTTTGGTGCAAGGAAGAATGAGTTCTGTTTTTGCAACATTCTAGGAATTTGTCCTATAGTTACAGTCATGCATCACCTGAAAAGAGGGATAAATTCTGTAAAATGTGTTATAAGGAGGTTTTATCTTTGTTCAAATGTCACAGAGTGTTCTTATACAAACTAAGCTACAACATCATTAGGCCATATTTTCTTATAGGATCACCATTATATTTGTAGTTCTTCAGTGATGCAAATGTCTTTATGTGTGCATGACTGTACTTAATTTTTAACAAAATCGCATCACTGTATTTATAGCAGATTTTCCCCCAAACTGAAAGGTAATTTGGAAAGGATGCAAGAACATCCCCTCCTGTTTGTAATGAAGAATTTTCATAAAATTGGTTTTACCACTATAAAATACCAGACAACTAGACAAAACATGTGAAATAACCCTTTTCTAACAAGGCAAAACAGGCAATGATGGACTGTGAACATAGAGAGCAGGGAGACACTGGAGATGAGCTTCACACCCATCCTGGCTTTCTGCCCTGAGCCATTAATCGGGCCCTCACCCAGGGAGAGGAAGCCTGAGCAAAACCAGCAGATTGCTGCGCTAAGGAGAATAAGACTGGAGTTCTGAGAGGCTGAAAGAGCTTGCATTCAATCAGGAACAACACCAAGAAATTACAGAGAAAGAGCTGCAGACAGCAATGGGAGAGGATAAGAGAGTCTTCAGGCGATACCAAATTGAGCATCTGTTATGTGAGTATGCACACAGCCAGACATAGAAGAACTGTCTGTGATGAGAAACCTCCTAAAATTCACTAGTTATAGGGAGACATTTGAGTTATAATCAGCCAGAATAAGAGAATTCACCAGACACTCAGCATAATCAATAAAGCCAATTGGGAGGCCTTGATTTAGAAGGTGAATTAGGTTAGCCATACTGCAAAGTATATGTAAGACCAGTTCTTTTAAAAAAAGAAATCTTATAAGAAAGTCTCATAGGGATCAAAATGATCCACAAGTAAATTAACTGCCAATTGGAAAGAGACTTAAAACTCAGTAAAAGAAGAAAACAAAGTTTGGACATTCGACAATGCAAAAATTAGTATTGGACATACAAATAAGAAAATATGATCCATTATTATGAAAAATCAACCAATAACATATTTCAAACTAACAGAATATCCTGTTCAATATATTCAAGTATTTAAGGAAAACGGAAACCAGACCTGATGGCACACGCCCATAATCCCATCACTCAGAAAGAGGGTTGCAAGTTCAAGGTCAACCCCGGCTGCTTAATGAGCTCAAGACCAGTCTGCACGGCATAGTGATACCCTGAGTTAAGGGAAAAAAAAAAAAAGAGAGAGAGAGAGAGAGAGAAGGGAAGAGAAAGACCATAATGAGAAATAAAATGGACACTAGGAAAAGAATCTAAACAAAAATAACGATATCAAAAATATAATATCTGAAGTTTGAAAACTCAGGGCTAAGTGTGTAGTACAGCACAATAATGAAGCTCTTGTCACACACAGTAAGTCAAAGAGTTTGATTCCCAACACTACAAAACAGAAAATATAAAGATAAAAGAAAAAAATTATTGCAATTAACTCCAGATTAGGCATAGAAGAATCAGAGAAATTAAATTCAAAGACATAATAACAAAAGTAAAAAACTATAAAATCTGAACCATTTAGAGGAAAAATATTTTATGAAGTTAGTAGAAATTTATTGTTTTGAGAAACATACCATGTGACCTGCATACATGTAATTGGACTGCAGAGGAAATCAAGGAAAGAAACAAAAAATTTGCTTAAAGATCATGGCTTTCTATAGTTGATCAAAACATAATTTAATAGCTCAAAGGTATTATACAAACTCCAAGTAGAATAAACAAACAAAAAAAGTCATAAAAATCATCATTTGTAAAATCTTAGTTAAAAAGAAAAACCTTCGTTTAAGAGAAAAATCATTGAAATAGTCAGATAAATAGAAGGGGAGCAAAGAGGAGAATATCAACTGATTTCTTACGAAAAATAATGCAAGCCAGATTACGATGGAATGATATGGCAAGTACAAACAAAGCAAAACCCAAAAAAACAAACAAAAACTGTAAACTTTAAATTTTCTATACAGTGAAAATATACTTTAAAAAAGTAAAATTTGGGGGCTTGGGATTTAGCTTAGTGGTTAGAGTGCTTGCCTAGCAAGCATGAGGCCCTGAGTTCAATCCCCAGCACCAAAAAAAAAAAAAAAAGTAAAATTTTTAGATAAAATCTGAAGTGATTTTTCATCAGCAGAACTATACACCCCCAAAAAATGTTTAGAGGAAATTCTTCACTGAAAGAAAATAAGTCCAAATAGGAACTTCAGAAATGGTAAATATGTAGGTAAATATGAAAGACATTTATATAATACTTAAAGTTAATCATTTAAATTTTTAAAAATAACATGTTATGTGATTTATAGTATTTGAAGAAGTAAAATATGTGAGAAATATAGTTCAAGGAATAGGAAGGAGTAATCTGGGAAGTGTACCATTTTATGATGGTTTTATTGAGATATAACTCACAAAATATATAACTCACCCACTTAAAGTGTACAATTCACTGGTTTTCAAATATGCGCTGAATTGTGCAACTGAATCATAAGAAATTTTAGAACATTCTCATCACCTCAAAAAGAAATTTTCTACTCTTAACTGTCAGTACCCTACTATCTGTCCCCTACTCCGTCCTAAGCAACCACTAATCTACTTTATCTTACAGATATTCTTATTGTGGGCTGTCCTATGAGGGGAATCATAGATTTTGAGATATGATCAGCTTCTTTCACTTAACATGATGTTTTCAAGATTCATTCATAGTGTAGCATGTATTAATGAATTTATTTTTATTGCAAAATAATATTCTTTTTGATATGCCACATTTATTTATCCAGTCATCAGCTGATGGTGATTTAGCTTGTTTTCACTTTCTAGCTCTTAAGAATAATGCTCCTATGAACATCTGTGTATGTGTTTCGCATAAGTGTATGTTCTTCATTCTGATGGTTGTGTAAGAATGGAATTGACACGTCATGTGGTCATTCTAGGGTTAGCCTTTGAAGAACTACAAGATTGTTTTTCAAAGCAGGTGTACGATTTTACCTTCTATCAGGAGCGTATGAAGGTTCCAATGATTCTACATCATAATTAAATCTCATCATTTTCTATCTTATTGCAGCCACCTAGTGAGTACAAATTGGTATGTCATTATGGTTTTGATTTGCATTTCCCTGGTGGCTAATGGTGTTGTATATTTTTAAATGTGTTTATTGGCCATTTGCATATCATCTTTGTAGAAATGTCATTTCTGAACAGACACTGGCCCATTCTAAAAATTATATTTTTATTATTGAATTTTAAGTGTTCTTAATGGAAATACAATTTTTGATGTCTTCATTATACATGAAGTGGTACGATATTAATTGAAATTAGACTGAGATAAGTTAAAGATGCATGTTTTAAATTATAATGTTAGAACATAAAACCAAATGTATAGCCAATAAGTCAACAGAAAAGATACCAAAAAGCAATTAGTTCAAAAGCATAAAAGAGGGAAACAGAGAACAAAGTAAAAATGAAACAAATAGGAAAAATAAGGTGGCAGAATTAAACATAGTCACATTTATAAACATTAAATGGGAAAATTTTAAATATCCCAATTAAATGGCAGAGATCATAAAAATGTATAAAAAGAGCTAAACAAATACTGTCTAAAAAAACACACTTCAAAAAAAGTGATGAATAGACAGCACACAAAAGGATAGAAAAGAATATACCATTCAAATGCTGGTCATAATGCTGAAGTAGACATAGCAATATCAAAACAAGCTTTAGGATAAAAAATATTACCAGGGAGGGAAATCTCACAATGGCAAAAGTCAATTCATCAAGTTGACATAATAACAAATGTGCATGCCCTAATAACAGAGCTTCAAGGTATATATAAACAAAACACTCCCAGAACTGAAAGGAAAACTAGTCAAATCCACAATTATAGTGAGGACACTCAATGATTATTAGAGCCCAAAATGATGACAACAAAGAGCAGTAATGTTACAGAAGATTCACTCAATACTACCAACAAACTATATAGTATATTCCACCCAAGGGTAACAGAATAAATTCTTCAAGTACACCAGACACTTGGCATCTGAGAAAGAGTAGCTGAGTAGTCATAAAAAGAGCTCAAGAAATGTAAAAGTACTGCAATCATATGAATCATGTTTTCTGACTACAATGGGGATAATTAGAAATCAATGACAAAAGCATAACTGAAAATCCATGAACACTTGACAATTAGATGAAACACTTATAACTAATAATGAAATTAAAAATAACAAGAAATATTAGAAAATATTTTTAATGAACGATAATGAAAACATGTCCTGACAGGGCAGATATTGATACTTAAACTAAATGTAATAGAGAATACTAACTGCCTTAGTTAAGTTTTCAGAGCCAATGGTTGTAAGAGAGCAGATCTAATAGAGAGAACATTTATAAGTTACAATGTTTACTCACAAGCCAAATGCAGAAGGTGCCGAATGTCTGTCTGGAGACCCAAAATATCCAGTTGAGGGCTGGGAGCCCACAGCACTGTCCCATGTACGTCCATGACTGCAAATAAAGGCTGAAGAAATCTTCACTGGAACCAGGATACGCTGCTCGCAGCAGAGATGACAGCCAGAGCTGCTCCGAAGCAACAGCAGCCATCCTCGACGACAGCAAGGCCCCGAGCTCCTTCCTCGACGAGAACAGCCGAGTTCCCTTCAGGAGAACCAGCCGCAAGAGATTCTGGGAAACAGCCCGCCAACTAGCTACGGCTCCCACTCTGCCTTATAGTGCATCAGCAACAACCCTCAGGTGGGTCTCGTACGCCCAGCATCACACTAACTCAGTCC
>PVJO010018655.1:0-36152 GCA_004026905.1 Hystrix cristata
CCCTTTTTCATCATACCTTGTCTTGGAATTTCACGGAGAGTGAAACAATACTGTAACAATTATCATTTTTTCCTGAAATATACTACCAAATGCTAAAGTTGTAGCCTATTTATTCTGTCTGCTGCAGAGGTGAATTTCTCTGACCGTAGTCTGAAAATCACCATTACTAATCTCAGTGGAGAACCCTGAGAGACAGTCATAAAAGATATAATGATACCACATGGCCTGAGAGCCCGATGCTTTTGTAAAGTCCTGGCATTGTGTACAGGAAAAGTGGCCTAATAATAAAATCATGGCAATATTACTTCTTTCTCACAACAATATTTTCAACAGTAATATAAGCAATAAAAGTAATGGCAGGTCTAACAGCACTGGCAATATTAAATTGAAATACCAAATTGCAAAGCTTGTGAAATTGTTATCAAAGGGATTGATCTACAATAGAACCAATATCTCAGGCTCCCAAATAAAAGTTCAATAAAATGATGCTACCCTATTGTGCAAGCATTATGATACTGATTTACCAAAGACATATTACTTTAAAAAATCTTGCAATCCTTCAGATTCTGGGAAAAGACACAAAGAATGAAAATGAAAATACACTTATTTTTGTGTTCAAATGGATTTTAGCTGTTCACAATACATTACTTAGCTCATCCTAAAAGAAAAAAAATCAACAACAACAAAAAACCAAGATTCTCAGTTCTAGGGAATTTGTTTTTGTATGTATACTAGAACCCATGAAACCTTACACCTCAGACAAAAACGTTGCTTCTCTGTACAAACACAATGAATGTCATTGTTCCAGATAGGCTTAGCAATGATGCTTTCTACATCACAAACTGTTTTTTTTAATTGTATTTGTATGAAGGAATCATAAAGAGATTGCTATCCAATACTTACTTCTTACAGGACAAGAGAGTCACAGGAATCTACCTATGTATTTATCAGCTATATGAAACTATATGTCTGTCTGTCCTGTCTACTCTCAGTGAACACCTATTATGCATCCTGTAATTATCAGAGGATAGGACACTTTGATGCTGTAACAAACTATCCACCAAGTTTGAAATGTTTAAAACAACAATTTGTGTCTTGCTCGTGTCACATGCCTAGTGGGTCCCTGATGTTCTCTGCAGGATCCCAGAATAATGTGAGCTGTATTGCCTGATTGAATATACCTGAACAAAACGCCTTGCTGATTGTCACAGTAGGGAAAGAGTGACAGCGTGACTTCAGCTTTGGTTTGTTTTGCTTTATTTTACTGTCTCTACCCATGAATGACACTCTTGTGTCTACTCTTCATATGTCAGAATATTTCTCATTACACTACCTAACTGTAAGAGTAGTAGGAAAAATAAGGGAAGAAATGGGATAATTTGTGTACGTTACTGTCCTTCAGTCTTCCATTATGATTATCAATTATCTCTTTCCTCTCTTGCTCATGCAGATAAAATATACTCCACTCTTTCCTGTGAATGATAAGACAAACATCCCATCACTGTAACAGGCAAAAGGCCAAGTGTGGTGACACATATTGGGTAACCTACAATTAATTCAGGTATGGCTCCCATTGGTCTACAAATCAATAAGCTAAAAAAATGAAATATTTTCTTCCCATATCCAGTATCAATAGTGTGAAAGGGACAGAATAACTACAACAAAAATACTACAGTATTTGTAAGAGGCAAAAATGAGAGATGCAAAGGGATCACTCTTTGCAGTCATCCTAAAATCCTATGGGCTGACACAGTGACAGACCCTCACCTTGAAGGGTTGGTTTCATTCCAGTCTTACTTTTTGAGAGGTTCTTCTTTTTAGTTATAACTCAAAGCTAATGTCCTTTCTCACAGTTCTTTTTCAGAGATGGTTCTCAGATTTGCTAATCTCGCTTTTCTCTCTCTCTCTCTCTGTCTCTCTGTGTGTCTGTCTGTTTGTCTTTCTGCCTGTCTGTCTCTCTCTCTCTATTCTTGTTTGTCTTATATTTAAAACCTTTGGTTACCTTAAACTTGGCAAGATGTTAGAGGAAGACTGCAGACTCCTTCCTCTGATCTTTTATGGAACATGCGTCCTACAGGCCTTCTCAGTCAACCTTTCAATGCTTACAATCAAGAAGATGCTATATATTTTAATTTCATAGGCCTGAAATATCTGAACCTTGTCCCTGCCATGTCTCAAAGAGAGCTCAGTGTTTGTTAACCACTTGTTTACCAAATGTTTAACACACATCCATTTGCTATCAACACAAATCAAAAAGATTTTGCCCTTGAACCTCTTTCAGTACAGCAAAAATCACACAAGTGGCCTTATTGAAAATATTGCAGATGACAGTAATAGCAAATTACAACAAGAGTTGACATTGTTTCTTACTACTGAAACAACTAGATCAAAGACATCTTTCTGTCGGTCATGGAAGTTTGCCACTCCTAGTCCCCAGTTTCTGTAGTAGTCAGGAGAGTATGGTTTGAAGTTATGACAAACACAGAGATAACTTAATCTATGTGTCCTGCTAATTATTTGGGGGATAAAATGTCTATTTTAAAATCAATAAAATTCATTTTTCTTTAATACCTATTCTTAAGGAAATGGGTAAAATTATGTAAATGAAAAAACAAAAATATTAAGTACTGATAATAAATTCTACAGTCCAATATTTACAATACTAAAATCCTAAATGATCTAAAAAGAATTTGTTAGAAAGAGTTTGTAACTACATTGAAAATTAAGCCACTTTTTTTTTTTTTTTTTTTTTGGTGCTGGGGATTGAACTCAGGGCCTTGTGTTTGCAAGGCAGGCACTCTAAACGCTGAGCTAAATCCCCAGCCCTAAGCCACTTTTATCCAAGTTTTTCTTTGGAAACAAATCTTTACTGACTCTACTTGAGGAAATATTAGATAAGTCAGAAGGTTATAGAATATGCATTATTTGTGTCATATTTTCTTTCTAAAAGATAAACTGATGCAAATTCTGTAAGACACTTTCCACAGTGGTTTTGTACATAGTAGTACAGACCTATGATCCCTAAATCATGTAGAACTATTGAAAATAATAGGTGAGTGCTATATGTAATGATTCGGCACATACCATCTCATCATACTATTAGATTTAGGTTTGTAAGTATTTGCACATCCAATATACACTTATTTTCCTTTCTGAATAATACTGTAGGTAATTGTTTTTAATTACAAACACATGTAATTTAAAGATATAAAGTGTAATTTCCTTTTGCATAAGCCAGTTACAGTATCACTATACAGTTCTGTTAGTCAACACTCCAACATTTCAAAATAAATATTATTTTATTAATAATAACTTTAAAAATTATCTATTAGATGATTATAATCTGCAGGTGTCAGCAACTTTATTAAGGCAATTGCCAGCTGGCAACAAAGGGAAAGTAGGTTTAATATATAGGTTCTAATTTATTCTGTGCATTTTTGGAAATTAGCTTTAAATAGTGGCATATAATTCAGAGAAATGGTGGAGATCACTTTTTTCTTGACCTTTTCAACTAGGAAAAAAGACTGATCTTGTGAACACTGCCATAAAGTTTTGTCATAAAAATTCTTTAATTTTTCTATTTAAAAAAGTCTAGGGAGTGAGGTAAGAGAATACCAAAGGTTGTTAACAATGTTATGACATTAAGAATAAAGTCAAGTAAATGAAGAATTAATTTAAAATGTTAATGCTAAAAATCTTAATATTGGTTCTGTTCTTCTTTATTTGATGAGGAAGATTAATCACATCTTGGCACATATCATTGTTTTGCTAGTAGAGTGACAGAAGTTGAATTTCATTTTTCTTATAGCTTCTAACCCTTACTTACATAACTATCTCTAAATGTATGTAAAACCATTATAGAGACAAAAAAAAACTAGACTTACTAAACCAGAAATGGTAAACAAACTGGGTGAGTCAAATGATAAAAGAGTAATAAAAAAGTCAAGAGAAATTGAAGAACTCTGAGAGGGGTAATGTATTTAAATTCAGTGGGTTTTACTTTGTACAAAATTATTCGAAATATTTCTGTGAATGAAATTTGATTATTAGCTCTGCAGAAATAGCAGTATATACTGCCCTGAGCAGACGTCAGGAGAATTCGATCATGTCTGCCTTTCTCCTTTCTTTTATTACAACGTCAGCATAATATTTAAAATGTCTCAGCAAACTCTTACCTTCATAACTTTAATAAGTAGATTTGCCAGGTGCTGCACTAGCAGGAGGCCCATAATGTATTTAAATTTGAAAATGAGGCAATTATATTTCAAAGTTCTGATTGGCTACGTTTTAATTTCACAACTATAAGATGAACTGATTTAGCTTGTACTTTCTGGAGAAATGGTGTACATTTGCACCTGCTCATTTTATTTAAACAGAAACACCTTGCCAGGGGTGAGGAAAGGATATTGGTCACAGAAGCCATGACAGCTTGGTCCCTCTGCTGTTACTATTGATTACATTTCTTGACGGTCACATGGGAAGCTAATTTCTAGTAGGCAATTAACACCCTTGCAAAATGATGAAGAAAACATAATTATGTTGAAAGCCCTCCGAGACTGTTTGTAATCTTAAATGTGATATTCCCAAGTCTCTTTGACTACCTATAGCAACACACATCTTCACATTTCTTTTCGTTAACCTAGTCCTTCCTTATCCCTGACAAAAAGCAGTAATTATTAATGCTGAATTTCTTTATTTTAAATTATTAAAGGAAAAATTCAATTTCCATTAATCTAACTTAAAAATTCCCAAGGAACCTCTCAATGAAAGCAAGATAAAATTTGCTTTGCAGGTAAACGGAATCATCTCCCTAATAAGATATACTTGTTGTGTGAAAGAGTCTTGGTAATTTAATATTGGCTTGTGATCTTGTAGAATTCATTTCTTCCCCTTCTCCTTCACAAGACTGTGGCTCAGTGAATACATTCTGGAGCCAGGTCATTTGAAAAAGCTTCAGTTTCTCTAGCGCCACTGAAAAACCTTGTGACCTGAGAAAGGTTATTCACCCTCTATGACATGCTTTCCTCTTCTGTAAAGTGGAGTAAAGTTGAGGTTCTCCTACTCCTAAAAAAACACAGAGGGTTTCTGGTCCAGAGAGGGATTTCTTACTAAATGCCTCATAGTAAATAAGATGCCATCACACCTTTGCCGTAATCCTCACCTGACCGGTGACATGAGGAGATTCGATGTCATTTTTTCCCCTATGATAACCTGATCCCCTGTTGGCCAGGGGCCTGGGAAAAACTAAAAATAAAAAAAGTGTGCAGAGGTGGAGGAGGTAGGGGCTTACAAAAGAGAAAGAGGCAGCTGTCCCTCTTCTACCTGAAAGGGGCACATAAGAAACTAGTAGGCTTGAATCTCAACTTCAGCCCTTTGGTATGTGAAAAAAATCTCTGGAGGAAGCAGATAACCTCATGTGTCTCACATTACACATCACGGATTCACAGCTGAGAGGGGTCTCCCAATTCAGAATCTGCATCCCTTTTTGACATGGACACAGCTATGGACACAGCTGCTTTAGTTTTTCTGTCACTTTGCAACTTAACACAAGAGACCTGGTTGTAGCCTCTGTAGAGACTATGTAGCCTCCTTGTGCTGATAAAAGATGCTTTATTATGCTCTCGGATCAGAACAAGTAGTTCCCTTATTAAGGAAACAAATGCTATAGAGGCAACCCTCATGGTATGTGCAAATATTTCTCGGAGAAGAAGACTTGTAGAAAAACAAAGACTCCAGGGAAGCTTTATATTCTCCCAAGTAGTCATAATACTCACCTGCAAGGATTTGTGAGCTTTAGATACATGGGTATAAAATGATTTGATAAAGCGCTTACAATCAGCTATCCAAAAATCACAAAAATAGTCAAACTCCAATGGATTTTTTTCAAGTACTTCACAAGGCCAAGTATAAGATTTAATTGTTAGATAAACTTTAACACATAATTATATGATGTAAAATGCTTTTCTTTAATGTTTTATTTTGCAATTATTAAAAATTCTCGGGAAGCTACAAAATTAATAGAAAGAGGATGCTGGGTACCTTTCATCCAGGATCAGCTAATGATCACCTTGTATACCAATATAGCACAATACCAAAACAAGTAAATTTACATAGGGTTTTTTTTTTTTTTTTTGTGGTGCCAGGAATCGAACTCAAGCTGTTGTGCTTACAAGGCAAGCACTCTAATCACTGAGCTAAATCCCCAGCCCTTACATAGGTTTTTGTATGTGCTTAATTCTACATCATTTTATAAGGGAATATAAAATTGTATATATAATTTAATTTTCTCTGTAGTCAAGATCCAAAATTATTGTATCACCACAAATATATTGCTAGTTCTATCCCTTTGAGATTAAATCATTCCTTGCTTCCCACCATCCCTAAATCCCAGGGAAACAAAAATCATGGTTTATTTTTTTTTTAATTTTGTCATTTTTGAAAATATTATTCTATGAATCAAATAATTTGTGAATTTTCGATATTGTATTTTTTCACTCAACAAAATCTCTTTGAGAGTAATCAAAGATGTTGAGTGTCCAATATATTGGTGAGTAAATTTTATGAGTAATACTATAGTTTTTAATAGTTTTTAATTTTATGTTTTATTTTCATATGTGAATATAACATATTTTGTTCATATAAATCCCTCTACTACCTAAATCCTTTATATCTCCCTCTCCTCTCTCCTTGTTCCCTTCTTGTCAAATAATTCCACTTCTACTTTTCACTTTTTCTCTCTCATTTTATTCTAGAACCCACATATTAGGAAAAATTAGATGTTTATCTTTCTGAGTCCATTTTATTACACTTAACATGATGATGATTTCTAGTTCCATCCTTTGTTCTTGTACATGATAAAATTTTGTTCTTCTTTATGACTGAAAAATATCCCATTGTACTACAACTTTACAGGGTTTGTTTCCCTTTACCTAATGATGAACAATTTGTTTTTTTTTTCTATTTTTGATATATTATATTTTTCTATATTATATATTATATATTTTATATATATTAAATATTATATGTTTTTCTATATTTTGATATATTAAGACTTGAGTTTGCCACTTATTTTTGTTTTCATTTTGTTCTTTAATTTTTGGCTTTCTATTTTCTGCATTTCTCTAAATTATACAAACAGCTCTAAAATTAAATTTTATGGCATTAGACCACACATAATCTCCAAATAAAGATAATAGCAAGTTCATAATTCGCCTAACATAGTACTATTCTCCTGCTTACAACGAGAAATGCAACAATCCCTTCCATGAAATTAAAACACTTCAATCATTTTCCAGAAGCCCAATTATGAATCTCTTCCGCAACTGAACTCAAAATTCTTAGCTGCAAACAACCTTAAAAATAAAAAAAATAAAAAAACAAGTTACATAACCCCAAAGAAAATGGCTTAGGATAAACTTTTACCTCCCAAAAGGAAGAAATGGTGAAAGAAAAAACAGGACAAGGGCAAGATTAAAACCCAGCGGGACAAACATTAAGTCCTGTAACTCCATATCTGGCATCCATTGCACATGACTGTAAAATGAGAAGGCCAAAGGACTCCAGATCTCCATCCTACAGCTCTGCTCTTGTGGCCCAGGGGGCCTTTCTTTTGAGCTAGACCGTTCACAGCCTGCAGCTTTCCTAGGCAGGCATTCCCAGTTTCTGGCACCTCCAACTCCTTGAGGTCTCTAGTGCACTGTTGGCTTCATTTTCACTGCTTTATGCATTTTCTTCTTGTCTCCGTATAAACACTTGTTTTCTTTTTAATGGCACTAATCTCTTTAGCAGGCACACTTCCTTTGGCCTCAGATTTACCCTTGGCTCCTTCTGGGCCAAACTGTAAGTTAAAGTTTTTCAAATTTCTTTGCTCTGTTTTTTGCCTCAGATGCTCACTATAAATATGGCTAAAAGTAGCCAGCAGTAATCTTGCCACAGCCTGAACGTCGGGCTGTTAGAAATTTTCTCCACCACATTTATTAGTGCAAAGCCCTTAATCTTAGTCTTTTGTAAAGACTCAGGGCATTGGCAAAATATGGACAAATTTTCTACCAGAGTGTAGCTCACATGGACTCTAGCCCAACTGTGAGCGGAGTCCTTGTTCCCAACTGAAACTTTCTGAGCCTGATCTTTACTGCCTGCATTCTGGTATCCCACCAGAATTGCCTGCCCCGCTCTACTTACAACATTTTACAACTCTTCTACCCTGCATCTCCAAACCTGCCCAAACTCTTGCCACACACCAGTTCCAGAGATCTCTATGTGGTCAAACAAAATCACACCAATGACTCCTCTTCTCTGGTAACAATGTTCTATATTAATCACTTATCATTCACTGAGTGTTTTTAAGTTATATTTTTATTTTTGAAATCTCCATTTGCTTTTCCTTGGGACATTTCTTTCTTTGACAAATCTTTGATGACACATTTACCCTTGTGCAAAAAGAGATTTGGCCTTTGTGCTTAATTTCTGGGTGATAGTCTCTGCCATGCCTGATTGATTGATTTTGCTTGCTTAGAGGCTTGGTCTATGCCACATAATCTACAGTGTTTTGGAGGAAGGAGGGCGGCCACGTGATACAATATTTAAAATGGGAAAAGAGTCACAGAATAACAGTTGAGTTGGAGACTGAGATCCCTCTCTTAGACTGTTAATCGATGATGCCTTTGTGACTAATCTTAAAACAATTCTCTGGACATTGCAAATCAAATGAGCTTGCCTGATAGGCATATTGTCACAGATTAATATCAGGAAAATAACACATTCTGACTCCAGAAGGAGAAGAGAAGTTTCATTTCTGGTGATTGCTCAGACTCTATGCACATTTTCCTCTGGCTGAGCTGACTCTGTATCTTTCTAATAAAGAGTACAGTATGTCTTCAGATAAAACATAACTGTGAGTAAAATAGATTTCAGTGAGAGCTATAACTCCTTCTGATAAATTATCAAAACCGAGGCTAGTTTTGGGAAACTCCTGAACTTCAATTGGTGTCCGAAAGGAAGGCAATATTACTCTAACTGAAAACTGTGTTACATCCTTCTTTGCAGTTGGACTTAATTTTCATAATGAAAGTTTGTGTTTTCCTTCATTTTAAATATGTTCATAATTACTCATCAGATTATTTTTATGATAGTTGCTTCAGTCTTTGTCAGATAACTCTAGCAACTATATAATCTTTCTATTGGCAAATATTGATGATTTTTTTTCATTCAAGTTGAAATTTTCCTAGAAATTCATATGTGTAACTTCAATTGAAACCTGGACATTTTTCGTTTTATGTAAGAAATTACTGAGTCATGCTTAAATATGCTTTTCCAGGTGACTTCTGAACTGCTCAAGTAAGGAAGGATTCCACCTGGGTAATGATGGGTTAGGGTGGAAGTCTAAGTCCCTCATTTGTCTTCCATTGATCCCCCTGAGAAGAGATCTTCATTACAGCTTTGAGGGAGAGGGAGTTCAGCTTTTCTATGATTTCTACCGATGCTATCATGGATGAAGGTGATGCCTGCCGCATTACTGCCTTGCACATATCCTCCACTCTTACTAACAGAGGTTTGGCCTTTGCTGATAAGAGTCCCAAATCTTCTGTAGGCATTCTCTCATGCAATAGGGATGGGGATTGCTCTTATTATAATTATCATTCTCTCCTAGTAGAAGATAAATTCCAGACTCTGTTTGGCTTTCTGTCGCACTACCTCAGTCAAGTTTTGGAGCACATTTTTTTGGCTTGGTGTGAACCGAAATTACATTCCCTACTTGGCTTTTGATGGCTAGTGTAGGATTGGGTAGCAATTTTTTTTCTCTGAAATGTTTCACATGAGTAGGAAATTTTGTCTAAAAGTTTTCTGTGGTATTAGGTTTCCTGTTTCTTTAGCCTAGACACTTATTTTCTCTTCACATTAATATGTTAAGTTTTCTAGAGATTTCTAACTTTTCATATGGTATATGAAGGGAAGAAAAAAAAAACAAAAAGAAAGAAGGATGGAAGGAAAAAATGGAGTGAAGGCAGGAAGAAAGAAAGGGAATGAAGGATGGACATAATAAAAAAATAATAGCAATCTTCTGTGCACCCTCCAGAATTTTATTTTAGTTTTTATATACTATCTGAGTTTTTAGCTAAAACACTTTAATTTTAAAGGCAGGAACAAAATACTGCTATTTTTACTCAATAAAAAATGCAAGTATCCATTATGGTAAGGTATTTAGAATAAGATTTATCCTCTTAGCAAAGTTCAAAGAGTAAAATACATTTTTGAAGGTATACTGTTGTACAGCAGATTTTATGAACTTACTCATCTATTTTATGAAATTTTATGCCCTTCGATTAGCTTCAGCCTTTTCCTGCTCCACCTCACCCCTGGAAATCATCATTACCCTTCAATTCTACAGAGCAGACTATTTTAAATATCTCATAGAACTATGCAATATTTGTCCTGTGTAGCTGGTTTATTTCACTTTACATATTATCTTCAAACTTCTTTCACATGGTCACATGTTTTAGCATTTTCATCATATTTAATGCTAAATGCCCTTTCACTGTATTTATAAAAAATACTTCCGTTTTCCATCCATCTGTCAGTTAACATTGCTTCTTCATACTACACTGAATAAATCTGAATGTCTCCTCAAGATCCTGATTTCAATACTGTGGTTTAAAAACCCATCTGTGAAAGCACTGGATCATATGAAATTCCCTTTTAGTTTGCTGAAGTACTCTCTTACTATGTTCCACATGATTGAACCATTCTATATTCTCACCCACAATGTGAAGGATTCCAGTTTTTCATTATCCTTACCAACATATAGACCGATTGGCAGCAGAGAAATAAATATAAGCATATACAGTCAATTAATATGCACTGAGGGTTTCAATAATACTCAGTGAGAAAAAGGAAGTTTCGTCAATTGGTGTTACTGGGAAAATTGAATATTCACATGCAAATATAGATTCTTATCTTTCATTATGAACAATAAATGAAATCACAATATATCTTATACCTAAGACCTTAAACTGTACTATCCCTACAAAATAATATAGGGAAAATATACATGGTATTTATCGTGAATATTTTCATAGAAAAGACACAAAAAGCTCACGTAAAAATGATAATTTTTTTAATAAGCAGGGCTACATCAAAACAATGCTTTTGTTAAGCAAAAAATAATAACCGACAGATTGAAAAGAAAAACATATGGAATGAAAGAATATCATATAACACATATGTAAATAGATTCATTTCTGAAGTATATAATGAACTCAGTTCACTATCTAGAAAATTAACAACCCAAGTGAAAACTGGTTTAGGATTTGAATGGATAGTGTTTTTTTCCAAAAAATAAAATAAGTGGCACAGAGGTATATGACAAATGTTCCGTGTCATTGGTCATTGGGGAAATGCAAATCCAACCCATGGAGATACCACCTCACACCTGTGGCAATGGCTATTACCAAAAATAACAACAACAAAAAGACCCGGAGAACTGTTTCCTTATCACAAACACGCATCTGAAGAAAAACCAAACTGGAGTATCTGATTTCTTACCCAATATGCTAATTTTTAGCATTGCAACCACCCATCTGATTTTAAGGCATTATCACTAGAGATTAAAATACAGACAAATGAGAGAAATAACATACACATTAAAATATCTTATATTTCTTCTAACTATATTTACTATCACTTATTATAAAATCCAAATCTAAGTGTTTTGACTTAAAAATGTAGCTGCATAAACCTATGCAGGGAGTGAAATTACTCGATTATTGATGTACAGTGACTTTAACATAAATGACTATGATGAGAGGAATAGCTTTTTAAACGTATTTTAAAATAAAATCACTCAAAACATGTTTGTGTAATATCTATTCTTGTCCCAGACCTAAGAAAAGAATATATTGCGAGTTTAAAACACTACAATGAAGGTCACAAAGATTGATGAGGACATCTTTGAGGCTGTAAGCCAAAAGGAAAATAGTCATGAATGCTGTTTCCTGATACTTCCGCAGCATTCATTAGTTCCATTTTCTCTACCCACCATCATGAGTGTGACTGAAGAACACAAATCCTGTTTATTTTATACTTTAGTTTTATGAACTTAATGTATAAAATGGGTAACTAAAACTGTATTACTAAATAACAAATGGGCAGAATTTCACAGTTTTAGCAATTTTTTTTAACTTAGAAGTTTTACTTGATTGAGGTGGTATAGTAAATATAAAAGGGTTCCTTCAAGAAAAGCAAATCCTCTGATTTCAGAAATCATTGTGCAGAGGGAATCAGGATTCTGAATTTTTTTAACAAATCTCCTGATGCATCTCATACCCAACACGCCAATCACTTCCTATCAAGATAATTAACCAGTGTCAAAAAATATGAGCAGCGAGTTAGAAGCAGAGTTGCTGTTAGGACACACTTTCCAGCATTCTTCGCCAATGGTTTTCAAACCCCTCAGAGAAGTCATTTTGTGTTGTGTTGTGTTTTTATATGTATTTTATTCTGTTTTACATTGATGTACGATTTTATGTGTATACCATGTATAACATGGTGATTCAAGTCATGTATAAGTGAAGAAGCTTAGCTAATTAACTAACAGAGCTATCATTCTTGTGCTAAGAACACTACATTCATTTGCACAATATTTTTCAAAAACACAGTATGTTTTCATCTATAGTTGCCATATTGTACAACAGATCTTCTGAGTTTATTTCTCCTGATTGGAATTTTATACCCTCTGATCAACATTATTCATGCCTCCCAACACCTATTCCAACAACCGTATCTCTGGGCAACTACCATCCTATCTGCTACATCTATGAGACAACTTTCAAGACTCCACATGAGAAAGATGATTCTGGTTGTTTTTTTTTTTTTTTTTCTTTTTAATGTGGCTTATTTCACCTAATGTATGTTACCCGAGGTTTATCTATGATATCACAAATAAGAGCATTTCCTATTTTTTACAGCTAAGCAATATCCCATTGTGTATAAATATTACAGTTTCTCAAGCAATCCATCTATTTATGGCTTATATTAGTTATGTATCTTTGCTATTATGAATAATACTGCAATAAACATGATAGTGCATATTTTTGACATATATTTCATTGTCTTTGAATATATACATGATAGTGGGATTTCTAGATTATATAGTAATTGTATTTTGAAAGTTGGGAGAAACCTCTGTGCTATTTTCCATAATGGCTGTATTATATTCCTACTAAAAGAGTATAAATATTCAATTATGTTGACATCTTCTCCAATGCTTATCTTTTGAATTTCTGATAATGGTCATACAAACTTGCATGTGGTGAACCTCATTGTGCATTTAACTTCCATTGCCCTAATGCATTTTTCATGCACCTGTTGGCTTTCTATGTTTTATTTTTACAAATATCTATTCACATTACATACTTTGTCTCTTCATTTTATTGTTTTTATTCTCAGAAACTTTTAAGTATATATATAATCTCATACATTTATCTAGTTTTTCTTTTGTGGTTGTACTTTGGGATGACATTCAAAAGGTCAATGTCCAGACCAATTTTCTTCTAGTAGTTTCATTATTTTGTTTCTCATATTTAAACACTTAATCCATTTTAGTTGGTTTGTGTATATTACATAAGAATATATTTTCATTCTTTTACATGAGGTTATCCAGTTTTTTTCAAAACCACTTACTGAAGAGAGTGTCTTTTCTCCATTGTGTATATTTGGATCTTTTGTCTAATACCAGTTGGCTGTAAATGGATGGATTTGCTTTTGGGCTCTCTATTCATTTTCATTGTTCTGAGAGTCTCTTTTCATGCCAATACAATGTTGTTTTTGTTACTATAGGACTTTGGTCTATTTTGAAGTCAAGTAATGTGGTATTTCTAGTTTTACTCTTTTTGTCCAAGATCACTTTGGATTTGCTGTATGTTGTTGTTCCTTATGAGTTTTTGGCTTATATTTTTGTATTCCTATGAAGACTGTCATTGGTATTTTGAGATAAGAATTCCATTGACTCTGTAGTTAACTTTGGGAAATATAGATATTTTGAAAATATTAATTCTTCTAATCTATAAACACAGGATATCTTTCAATTTACTTGTGTTTTCCTCAATTTCTTTCATCTGTTTCTTTTTTTTTTTTTCTTCTGGCATCCTCTAGAGAATTCTGAAGGAGAATAATCCTGCTGACACCTTGATTTTACATTTTCAGCCCCCAGGATGTGAGAGAATGAATTTCTGTCTTGTCAAGCCATCAAGTTTATGACAATTTATTACAACAGATCTAGAACACATACAGCTATAAAAATAAGACTGTTTTATTTATGATACACTCATACGTATATTTTAAAATTGTAATAAATTATTTGTAAAACTGTTAATTTACTTAAAGGAGTGTAGATTGAGATTTTTGTAGTTGAGAGGTGTCATAAAAGTATCATATGTTGACAACTATGGGTTGTTTTCATAAGAAATAGTAGTAAATGAAACAGTATTTTTTTTTTCAGCTAGAATGAGAAGATTTTTTCCTGAATACCATTGTTTAAATGATAGAATTGGGATAAGCCACTTAAGCACTTGCATTTAAGAAGGATGCTGTTTAAATAGATTAATTCCACCAGAGCCCTGGAGAGAATAATGAGATTCACCAATTTAGGATAAACAGCTTCAGTATGGATTTTTGATAGGAAAACAGCTGCTCAACTAGAAGTAGTCGTAGCTAACGTCTGAAGGCCATGAGATTTGTCTGTTCTGGAAGTTATGATAAGCAAGGAACAGATGGTTAGTATAAATAATTCAAAAGAGCTTTCCAGTCACTTCTTTAAAGAAAAACAATATGTTGAACTATGTTTACAAGGTTACTTGAAAATTTTGATTAACAAAACTGCTTCAACTTTTCACGTTTTCTGTCAATCAGAAGTTTAGAAACAGACCCTTCAATCATTAAAGTATTAGTATTTTAAGTTTGATACTGCTACAACATCACAGGTAATATATAAAAGAAATTTATGTGCTTTATATGTACAATCTCAATAAGATATATCTAGTCCTCCAAAGTAAATATTTCTGTGGTGCACTGATTTTTATTCATATCATATATGGTTTTGGTTACATCTAGAAAGTAAAATTAAGTTTATAATAATTAAATTTGTTTACAAATATAAATATATAATATTTACGAATATGAAATCTTATTTAAAAACAAAGCTAACTTATCCATAGGATAATAGTTTACAAGTATTTTCCTACGTAGTTCATCTCACTTGGGTTTTTCCTTTTCTGCTGCGGGGGACTGAACTCAGGACTTAGTGCTTGCTAGACAAGCACTCTAACCACTGTGCTAAATCCCCAGCCCTCACTTGATATTATTTATAGAAAAAGACACCAAACCAATCCCTCAGCGCAAAACAGTAGTATCAGTCCAGTAGTTTTATAATACTATTGTGTGCTTAAATTTTATAAGAATGTTTTTATATATCCTTCATTAAATTCCATTGAATAATCTGACTTTTCTTCCTCTCTGTAAAATGTTTTACTATTAGCATAGTGCTTTACTTCGACTTCAAATTTTCTTGTGTAGCACATGTATAAAGAATTTTATCAAAAAAAAAAAAAAGAATTTTATCTCTGGTTAGAGATGTTGCTCGGTAGTAGAGTGCTTTCCAAAGTCTGGGTTTGATCACCTGCACTGCAGAAGAAAAGAAAAGGAAAGAAAAGAATAGTACTTTTTTCTCTCTTATAGAAATATATATATGATATATATAATATATTATATAGAGATATAAATATCATATATATATGTGCCTGTGTTCAGTGATGATCAGAGTCCTTATCATATAATCTTAATCTCCTTGCTCTTATCCAATTAATATTCTCTTCTTCATTTTCCCTCCATTTAGAGTGAAAATATGTTTAGTGATTTCCTAATCAAATAATTTTTATTGTGTACTATAATTTCCTGAAGCCACCACTCTAAGTGTCTTGCTCATGTCACAATTAAAATTCGTGAAAATTTTACATGATGCCTGTATTTTCCTTCCACTTGGTTTTTCTTAAAACTTGTGTTCAGCTCCGCAGCATCAATAACCTCCTAAGTGGCATATCTTCTCAGTCCAAAACGCGTCATATCAAGTAACTCTTGGCAGTTGCCAAGATTCTGTAAGTGTGAGCTTCGGACTTAGATTACTTAGAGCCTCTCATACATTCTCTGTCAGGTCTTTGGTAGCATTTTCAAAACCAAGATTTATAAGTGTTGTAGGTTCTGTTGCTGTGCAGCAGACATCACTATCAATCACTGAACTGACTATCCCAGTGCTGGCTTCCAAGTTTCAGTCATATGTCTGAACACTAGATTTTGTTGCTTCAAGACCACTACAATTCCATTCACCTGTGATGGCAGCCTGTCTTCTTCCATCCGGGTGCCATCTTTAGTCAGGTGGGTTGCCAGCTGGGGCAGATATATTTAGACCTCTTAGGTACTATAAATCAAATGGTTGAATTTTTTGTCCATCACCGGACAGTTGTTCTGCCGTTGTGAGATTTAGTAACTTTTCGGTGTTTTATATGATATTGGATGTAGACCTGGAACTGACATAAAAAGGTTTCCCCCCAAAACAATGTTTTTTTGTCTTTTTTTTTTTTTTTTTGTGGTGCCGGGGATCAAACTCAGGCCCTTGTGCTTGCAAGTCCCCCCAAAACAATGTAAAGATAACTTTTTATTCCTAAGTGGGTATGATAACATATTGTCAAGCCAGAAATGCAGCAAAAATTACTAATCTAGTATTAATAATATTGAGGCAGAAAAAGGAATTACGAATAAACATAATCAGAAACTAAGATACTTCAGTTACTACCTCTTTCTGTTCTCAAAGTAGTTGACCACAGTGACTGTTAGATTTTAGTTTGTCTGTTTATTTGTGTTTTGGAGGTATCTCTCTTTTAAAAATATTTTTCATGAACAATAACCTTTCTGTGTTTCAGAATCAGTAACTGCATTTTAGCTATCATTCCTCCTAGAGCCATATTTACACTATTTTAATAGAGGTTTTCAGAAATGGAGTCCAAGCAATCACAGGGAGTGTAATGGGCGCATTTAACCCTGAAATTCTCAGACAAGCAAATACAAGTGAAGTTGAGCTTAAAATAGCTTCATTATTGTAACAAATGGAACTGGAAATGGTGTATTTCAAACAGACATCTATTTTTATTGTTCATATCCATTTTCTTCTTTCCCATTACTGTCAAAGGTGCAATTAATTTGAGAATAATTCTGAAATGCTATCTCACCCACAACAAAACTAAAGACAAAGATAAATTAAGGTGCAAGTTTTGGTAACCAGAATATTTTCACTCCAAGAAACACCCTGCCTTTAACATCCTGGCTATAACATCCCCATCCATTATTTTTTCTGTAACTTTTCTTTAAAAATTACCATTCTTGTTTTACGTTAAGCTGGCAGCATAAAATACTGAAACGAGTCCCATCTTTGTCACAAATCATGGGAAAAGTGGCCAAGGTGAAAACCAACATAAACAAACAAAAAGATACAATAATTAAAGTGACAGATTCATAATGATTGAAATCTCTTTTCAAACCACATTCTGTGTATTCTGATAATCATATCATATTCCTCCCTTCTTTTGAAAATTCTAGTTTATTAAGCATATAATGTATATCTTTTCATGTAAATTTCTTTTCAATATGGCAAGAAGCAAAACCAGTCATTTTAACCACAAGAGTCATTTGCCTAGAAAAAATATAATAGCTACAGAATGCACAAACAACTCTAATCCACTTAGACTATTCCGATGATGAGCAAGGCCTGAGTAGCAGCAAGTTTGTCAGGATTTTTATGGGCTTCCTTCCTGCAAAAAAACATGCTGCTGTATCAACCTGCATTCTCTCTTCTATTTTGTACCTGCATCATTCCTGTGAAGTTGTATTAGCCAAATTTAAATGCCATACTCCTTTGCCAAGAGTATTAAGACATATGTCTAGACTTTAATATGAGGCGAAATTATAACTTCCATATTATATGAGAATATAATATTTTAAATTCTGCACAACTCATTATATATTATGCTGTATATTTATTAAAAATGATTTTTTAAAGATCTAGGATTGTCTAAAGAAACATAGGATATGATTGGGATAAAAGGAGAACAAATAACATTTTTAAAAGACACACATCACACATGTATTTCTCCTTTTAAAAAGAAATCTATTTCTTATAACTCCAGCTAACTAGATGCCTCAACAGCCCTCAATCCTCCTGGGAGGGATATTCACATCTTAGAATGTTGTCATCAAAGCTAGCTCAGAATTTTAAAATACTGAGAAGTTCAAGCATTGTTTTAAAGATTGTTGAACAGATGTAGCTTTCCCTAGGAGATTTCCTTAATAGTAAATACCTTGTATTTCATCTGAAAACTTCAAAATGTATGTATGCATGTTAGCAGGAAGCAAGATACTAGAGGGAAAAAAAGATCAAACTAAGAATGTTAGTATTTTATCTTTCGTTGTACTTATTTTATAATTTTAGATACACTGTGACCAGAAACAATGGTGAATATTTTTCACAAATAAAGGAACATTCAATCAGAAATAGCATGATACTATGTAATTTGGCATGTGTACTGGACTGGAAGGTATTGACAGTTGATAATTATGTAAGATGATACCAATCTGTTTTTAAAGTAAACTATCAAAATATTTAAGCATGAAGACATGTTTTACATTTAATATCAATTTAAAATAAAAGGTAAATTATTTTAAATAGATTAATATTGAACAAAAACTGAGTGAATTTTTCACTGACTAATGTTATCAAAGCTTATCTAGTCAGGAAAAACTTTCTCAGATAAGTTAATATGTGAGCTGATTTTTTGTCATTTCTTTGTGGTGTCTGTTGTACGTAGATTGTCTCTAAACACACTGAAAGAGGAAAAGAGAAAACAGAGATAAGTTTGACAAGATAATGCAGAATTTGAAACCATATGATGGAAAGGAGGATGAAGAAAACAAAATAAAAAACACTTAACTTGAAAGAAAAAATATTCCCCAGTAACAAATTATGTAATTCAAATACTTTAAAAGCTTGAATAAAGGGATTCTAGGAATAATTATGATCCATTATGTGTTGCTGAGAGTCAGAACTAACTTGAGTGGGTAGACATCAACACACATCTATTGATGGTACTTAAGGAAAAGAATCATAACACTATCTAAAATTGAAGTGGCTGCCTTCAGAAAGCCTGAAAAACCAGATAATCATACTAAGATCATCCATCAATGCTTCTGGAATTACACAGCAGAAATTCACATATCAGATGGATATGACATACTATTTAAGTTCCAATACGTCATTAAGGTTTGTTTTTTTTTTTTTTTTTTTGGTGCTGGGGTTTGAACTCAGGGCCTAGTGCTTGCAAGGCGAGCACTCTAACCACTGAGCTAAATCCCCAGCCCCCCAATACGTCATTATATGTCATCATATTGACACATAATTCCATGGCATTTCAGAAATAAAATAAATGATTCCATAAAAAGAACTCTGATAATATATAATAACATTTACATTATTTCATATTAAGCATATAAGCATATATTAATCCTAAAATGGTCTGTTCTTTCTCATGCTTTTCTTGTAAGAATAGTAAGTTCCCATTCTATTGAATTCTATACTCATTGTGTCATTTCCTTTGGCCAACAAATGTGTGCCTAAATGCCAGGTACCTCTTCTGAACGGAAGACATGTGAGCCAGTGTACATTTTACCTGGGTCTCTATTCTCCCTGAAGAAGTGAAAATCTTCCCATATTTAAGCCACAGATTGATTGTTTAACTTGGGTTGCTAGAGAGAAAAAGACAGAGCCCAGCTGACCTGGAGCACACACAAAGTGTAAAGGATAAACATACTTTCATTTTTGTAAATCTTAGGAGCTTCTGAGATCTGAATTCCACCGAGAGATTGAGCCTAACCAAGACAATGAAAAGAATGGTTAATTGTTTAGAAATTCTGTGAAATGAAAAGTAGTACTGGGGAGTGGGAATACTAAATCAGCAAGAACAAATATGCAAGATGTGAGAGTCGTCTGCAGGTACTTAGTTTGCCCTGTGGACGAGAGGGTAGACTTCAGTGTGACTCCATAGGGGAAGATTAAGAATATTGGATGGAAGTTACAATTGTATATATTTCAGTACCAGGTGATGTCATGCTATTTTTTGGAGAAAAGTGGGAAATATGCAATAATTTAACATGAAAAATAAATGAATGATTTTAAAATCAGAGATGTTCCAATTCATATCTTCAGCTTTATGATGCACTGAGCTCTCCATCATTTGAAACAAGAGTTAAATAATTAGTATTAAATTGTATTACGAGGGTCCTTCGTCAGGTAGAAGGTTTGACAAGCTGACCTCTAATAGGCCTGTCAGTTTTAAGAATTGAGACTTGACTCCATGTTTCAGTAGTTTTGGGGAGAATTTATCTTGTTATTCTGTGTTGTCTTGCATGGCCAGTGTGACAAATTTGGTCAACCTCCTTGCGATGGTACTTGTTCAGAGTTCACGCGACATTGCTACCTGACAACCTGACATAACACCATACATTTGTTTCGCTGCCAATTAACTTCAAGATCTTTCTGCTAACACTTTGTCAACTTCTTAAATGTAGCATTGACTTTTGCCAGAATATAGGTTATTTCTTCTTCAAAGCTAGCTGTTAAGATCAGAGTAGCAAGATAACAAAAATTAAATGGGACTTTCAGTGACAGGCCATTTAGCAATATGGCAGACGCAAGGTTTGTGCTACATAGGTGTCACTATAAGGGAATGAAGGAACATTGTTCAATGTAAAAAGAATGAATTTTGTACAGATTTAAATCATCTAGCTATGCTCTATAAATCTGAAACTACTGATGTGTATAAAACAGTGAATTATAACAACAATGAGCACACATTTTTAAGAAGTCAGAGACACATATATTCTATTGTCAAAATCAGTGCAAATGCCTAGATTACAATCTTCAAAAAAGAAAATTTATAACCTTGCTAAAAGGTAGTTAGAAATTAACAGTGACTGAAAGAAACTTGTATGGATGTCCACCAACTCTAAGTAAAAATCGTGCCTATTTTAGCTCTACAGCTTTGCATTAATTCATAATGAAATAAGAAAACTGTTCCACTGTTGATATTTAAGGAGACCTAAAACACACATGAGTTTGTTATTGTCATATTTCACATAAATGCATATATTATCATAGATATCTTTTTGGTGCTTTCATGTGTTCACACGGATCATTTGGAGCTGATTATAAGTTCTATGCTTTTGTTTTGAGGTTCTGAGGATTGACTGGTCCTCCCACTTACAGGCAAAAGCACTAACACTCATCTACACCCCCGCCCTGTTATAACCTCTGGACCATGTCAATTCACTAAGGAAGTTAATGCATATAGAGATGATATGATTGTTACAAGCAGGTCAGATTTCTCTTTATGCTGTATCAACACTTGTACGTGAAAAAGTTTTAGTAGCAGAAAAACAATGTATTTTGAATCCTGGCTTTACCACTTATGAAATGTGTTACAAAAGTCACTTATCATTTTTTATTTCCCAGATTTCTTGTCTGTAGAAAAAAGTTCCATCATAATATTAACACTGTGAAGAATTACTTTAAAAAGTAAATGGTATAAGGCCTGAAATATCCATTATACTCTACTTGGTACATTATAAATGGTCCACTATACTTTTGTTAGACTCATCGTATAATTCAACTTTGAAAATGTATTAAAATTTACCATCATTTCATAGAAAATAATCAAGCAAAATTTCATATATTACTTTTCATTAGATAAGTAAATCATTATCACCAAAATATCACTTCTTCTCAAATTGGAATACACACCTTAATCTTCTTCTGTCTAAATCTGAATAAACTAAGTTTTGCTTAAGTAATACACACTACCAAAATATTTCTAGGTCTCAGCATCAACAAAGATGTTTTAAGTATTCAATTCACACCCCATATCCACCTAGGGAAGGCTGTGGCTACACTCCCCATTGTCCTCCTTCAGTGATACAGACTGTCCATCTTCACTAAATATAAAATATCATCTGTTTCTTTGGCTGAGAAAGTAAACTAAAAAGCTACTGGCTCTTACAGTCTCCCATGTGACAATGACAAGGCTATTTCTTCTCATGTTTTCTCTATTAAAACCAATCACATGGTCACACCTAACTTCAAGGTGCAAGAAGGTCACGTTTCTTATGTATCTATACGGATGACAAGGAATAAATTTCGGGAATGAACATGAAAAGCTACTTTATATCACATATCAATTTCATTTGGCAATTGTGAAAACTATGTTATATATTTTAAATATCTATCTTGACTGATTTGACAACAGAATACAAAATATTTCATGTGATGAATCGTAACTTTGTATTAATTTCTTATGTTCAACAATCACATCTTTCTTCATAAACACAAAAGCTCAGTTCAAAGTCCCATATATTACTATCTTTGTCAATGAAATACTTTAGAAAGCAATAAAATACACTAAAATTAACTCTGCATCTATATAAAGAGTTCATTTGCATGCCGTAGAAGAACAAAGTTTGAAAATAAGTAAAATGCATTTCTGAAAATGATTAAGTAAAACAACTGTTTCCAGTATGAGAATATTACCTGAAAATTAAACGTATAAATCCAAAGAATATGTAAACTAGAAAGTACTGAACATACTACATTAGCAGATTTTAGTAAAACCCATGTGACCATTATAAGGTTATCATAAAATCTGTGAATGTATTAAATGCCTTATTTCCTAGGAATTTATAGTTTACATGAATAACCATTTTTATCCAGTGACCTGAGTGGCAGCGTAAAGTGCTCACAATTTAGAAAAAGCATCACATATATTTTTATAAAACTAACCATTGGATATCAAATAAAATTTCTCTGAATATACAGTATTATTTACTAACTCTGTTACAATAATCTGTGGTAATATGAAAAGAGTACCAATACAACACTGAACGAAGCCTCCACTTTGTTTTTATGGTACTTAATCAAATCTTTGAGTGATCTGTCTCAGATTTAACTGGATATTTGAATGAATTAGGACTTCAAATAAACATAGAATGTGATGGCTTAGAACAGACACACATACATTTTTATTGAGAGACAATTCACTATGATAAATCAATTGAAACCAATGCAGATAAATCAATTGAACCAAACCAAAAAAAAAAAAAAGAAAAGAAAAAACATTATATCTGTGTGTTCTTCTGGTACATCTGTATGTTCTATAATCTTACTGGGAGCAGTAAGGCAAGACCACCCTCCATGCTCTTCTTCAGAATAATAGCAAAATCTCCCAAAATACTTCTATGTATTGTTCAAAATAACAAATAGAATATTTTTATTTTGAGAATATATTGTAAAATATTCTTACTGAAAAAAATAAATGACCTTATAGTTACTGTGATATTGCCAGAAAGTTGGATTAAAATAGATCAAGTCAAGTGCATGAGCAGTGTCTAGCCACACGTGTATTTTGTTACCTCATTCATCACTCAATCAACATATATTGTGATACTGCATCCTGTATAAGTAGCACTCTGCACTAGTTTTTGTGAAATGATACAAAGAAATATGTTGTTCTTTGCCCTAAAGCAATGACACATTCTACTGGCAGATACTTGAAATGACGGCATTCATCTAGTCAACTAAGCAGGGCCTGTGGGAAGAGGGAGAAGGCATTTGGCAGAAAGCCTTTTGGGATATGAATCAGGAATCATAGCATAAAACACCTGTTTAACATCCAGAGCCATCTTATTTCAGATCATACTAAAAAATTAATTGAAGTACAAAATAAAATTCGGTAACAGCAAAGGTAACATTCATAATAGATTAGACACGGTGCAGTCAGTCCCTGATGCCTTGGTGGAAATGCTGACCAGTGTAAATACATACAAGAACAGCAGAAACTAAATTGGTTTTGCGGCATCAGTTTTGGAGCTAAATATTGTCATTGGTTAAGAAGTTATCTATGATGTTTAGTAGAGTTGAGAAAAAAATTATTGCAATTTAAAAACTATTGGTATCATCGGAACAAGATTAATACTTAGTATTATGACAAGTTTATTTTATTTCCCTTACTTGTAAATTTCAACTACTGATTCCTTTAAAAGAATTATGTTATAAATACAACCATACGATTGCCACAAAGCTTTAACCATGAGAAGGCTGTATGATTTGTGATTGCTAATATAGAAGAACTATCTTTCTAGTACATCATGCCTAAATAAAGTTACTGGATAACAAATGAAGTTGCTGAAGTTTCAGGAGACTATGTTACTTGCAAATGTTCATATAGTTTGTTATTGATAAGGCTTGTTTATCTGATTTTCACCTACTTACAATGCACAAAATTATAGGTATAATGAATAAAATGGATGAAAGACACTTAGCTGAGATAAATCTCATTATCATTCTGATATACAAGCTTAAGGAATGTCCGCTAGCAATAGGAAAATTTATATACATCCCATCTGAGCTTGTGGGGTTCACTGATACCAGATGTGGTGTTTTCTTGTATTTGAAAGCCATCTGTGCCTAATAGGTCAGCTATTTGACTGCTCTTCTCTCTTAGGAACACGGTAAAACAGTACTTTTCTTGTTCTACTGAAATTAGGCTTGCTCATAAAATATGACCATAAATACTATGAAGAGTAATTCACATAAGAGCCAGTGCTTTTTTCCAAGTAGCACTTTAATCGAAGCACTCAAATGTAGCACTTCTTTGAGCCCAATCAAGGAAAGAGGACTATCCATAGAGGAGACCACCAGCTAACGTGTGGTGGCTGTGGAATGTGAACAATACCTTGCGTTTGATTATAGTTGGAATTTGGGGGATTTTACCATTACAGGGTGGCCACACTGATAGTGAGTTAGAAATCGGATCCAGAAATGCAGGGAGTGTAGGGCTACAAAAAACGTTTGCAGTTGTGGCACTGCCTCAGCAGGCTGTGGAGCTGTCAGGGACACTTACCAGAGGATGGAATGGGAATAATGACAATCCATGTTATGTAACGAGGAAACAGCTGGTAAAATAGCTGCCTGCAGTAACTGGGAAAGTTTATGCAATTGATAAACTCAGACATTAGAAAATAGAATTCTATTTCTGTTTCTGATAACCCTTTCTGTAAAGCATGACAAGGTATCACCCTCTGTCACAGTGACACATTACTCCAGATGGTGGCTGCACACTTAGCTCAGATCCTGGAGGAAGGAAACAGAGACGATCCCACAGGCAACTCACAATGGACAAGTGATGTGAGAAAAAAGTAAATTTCAATGTCATTATCCAAGAAGAACTGTGTATTGTGCATTGTGCATTTCTACATCACCAGTATATTCTGTATCATATGTGATCTCAAATTCAAAAGAGAATTTCAAATTCAGAGTAGAAATGCTTGCACAAAAGGGAAGATACACACTGTGGATTGGGTGTAGTTTAGAAAAGCACCTGCTTCTCAACTCCCTATATAAAAATAACTCATTTAGCTATTGATAAAGTAACTCATGTACCAATTAAAATTTAGCCTCATAGCACAAATAATTTAAATCTGAGATCCATGGTCCTTGTCAACACTATAGAATATAATAATCTATCTCAGACTGTGTACTCAATGAAAGGTGCACCTGGGACACCAAAGCACAAAAAAGGAGTCTAGTAAAGTCCCACAGTTCAATCGAGAGATGAAGAAAAGAGGAACTGGATGAAACATAAAAACAGCAAATATAGAAAGCTGTAGGTATGGTTATTGACGAACAGTGCTGCAACTCAAATGAAAAATGATAGAAATGATCATAGAAAACTGATCAATTAATTTGTATGTGAATTGTACTGACAAAGAAACCATGGCTTTGACCAAAAAGAATATGAAATTTATGTTTGCAATTTTTTTTTTTTTTTGGTGCGGGGGGATTGAACTCAGGGCCTTGTGCTTGCAAGGCAAGCACTCTAACCACTGAGCTAAATCCCCAGCCCAAGAATATGAAATTTAAAATGTTACTTGATTCCCAGAGTTTTGGCAGACAGAGGCCTGAGAAAATTGTACCTCGGGCATATTATCCAATTCTTATCTAAAATGTAACAAAGAGAGTAATGGAATAGGAAGTTCACTCATACGGTCAAGCTCGCCTCCAAGAAAAGCAGTAGACAAGAGAACTACTCTGCAAGAGAAACTGAGTATTCTTCAAGGAAATTCCCCAATTCCTGGTTGAGTATCTCAAATTATGTTGCCAGTAGAATTGTTCAACTGCTTCAAGTTTAGTTTGTTTTATGTGCCTTCTTAATGTCCTTCTGACCAGATGTGCTTATCGGGGTTGTGCTGATCAGTTCTACCTTAATGTATAGTATGTCTGGGATGGGTAGCGTTTTTGGTTCAGGTCTTGGTATCAGAAATCCACAACTGGATTTGCTGAAGAGGCTATCAGGTCTCAGTTACTGTGTTAGAGCAGATGTGACTTTCAGTCTGCTTGCTTGGGCATGGTTGAATGTATCATATATCCGAGAAAAGAATTACGTCAAATATCAAAAAATAAGAACAGCACACTATGGAGTCATTAGAACTTTTCACAAATACTCAAGCTCTCTTTTAAGTAAAAATCCCTCCTTGAAGTTGGTTAGATAATTTGTTTGACTAGCAGAATTTTAGCAGGTGGATAATCTATCATTTTTCTAGCTAAAGCTTTAATATTAATGTTTGCATAGCTTGCTGTGAATTTTTTCTTTCTTCTATAGTGATCTCTTTTCCACAGAGAGTTTGCTTTATCATCTTGCATTTTGGAAGGAGGAGACAGAACAGGACCTGCAATAAACTTACATTGAACAAGTGAGGAAGAAATACACTTTAATGTTCTACTTCAAAGACCCTGGGATTTTATCACTATAGGATTTCCAGTATAAGAAGACAAGCTAATAGCACCCACAGGAGCCACTGTAGAAAAATAGAGACTCTTTCCCTTTCCCCATATACTGCTAGGAAATAAATCTCTGGTTCTTAGGCTCTTAATTTATCACATGTTTTCAGTTGATCTTTGTAACCAGGGAAATGACTTCTTGTGTCTAGCTTCCAGTAACTAGAGACAATAATAGGTCTCAGAGTTAGCTCAGTTCCATGTATTATGCAACACTAATGGAATGGAGCTTCCTCAAAAAACAGAAAAATTTACTTTCTGAGAATTAGAATAAGCGCCAACGAAAAAATAGTACAACTTTATCAAAGAATATAAATATGAAACAGATGACTAAAATTCAAATATTTAACTCAGATGTACTGATTTTCCACAGAAAATATTTTCACATAAACTGATATATAACATTTGAGAAAGTGTTCTTCATAAAGAGAATTAAGTCTAGTCCACATAAAAATAGCAAGACAGACGAGATTGTTTTAATGTATGTAAATCAAGTTAATTCAGAATTTATAATACTGTAGTAATCATTCTGTATTGTCTTTATATCATTTGAAAATTTATCTTGTTTCAGACGAAGTGTCAAAATGGACATTATTCTCAAAAGAAACACCTACACAATATCCATTACAAGGTGGCTTCCAACCGCCCTTCTTAGATCATCAAATAAATATCTTTCTATTTAATAGGACCTGATCGGAGAAAGATATTTGTTGACAGTCTACAATAGACCTTATATTTCTTACACAACAGGTGATAACGCAGTTTTTCTGGTGTCAAGTCAAATTTTTCTAAACTATTTGTGCTATCAACCAAAACCTTCAGTATTTTTACTTACAAAAGTACCATGTTATTAATTATACTTAAGCAATTAATTTTCTCATTCACTTAGAAAAGAGTTGAAGATGGCTCAAAAATTTGAGAAAAATTTGATTTTACACATTTAAATACATGTCTAAAACTTTAAGCACTTCCAATTTTCTCAGTAAAGTGGAATCTTTGAACTTGATCATGGAAGATATTGTTCATGAGTAATTTGCAACAAATTGTTATTTTCATTTAACTAAATATAGCAAAAAAAGTCAGTATTTTTAGCTACAAAAAAAGTCAGTATTGTGAAGGTGTATGTGCATTTCATTCTTTTCTGCTTCTATATTTCCTTCTATCATTAGTTTATATCATTTCTTTCATTCTAATTAGTGATGAGTATGTGCTGCCAATATTTCTTACTAAATAAGTTTTTCAGAAAATATAACTAATAAATTTGTATAGATTCATATTTTATAGTTGGAAATGATCTCAAGTTGCACAATATAAAAAGAGACACATTTATTTGAAAATTCTGTGACACTTTTATTTGTAGTCCTTAGTAAGTGTATTCACTAGGACTTGGAAATTACAGGATGAAACAATTCAGATAAAATTAAATATTTAAATGACAGCATTATATGCTAATTTTATCTACTGATTAAAGTTTACATGTAGTGAAAACAACAAACACACAAAACAAAAAGACAGAAAATCAGACCCTGTAGCAGATATGACTTTTAGTCTGTTTTCTTGGGCATGGTTGGAATGGAAGTTCCTCAAATAGGTTACCTTGATTTCATAGCAAACAACTCGATTTCTTCCTTTCTTTGGTGAGCATAATTAGCATTTGATTTCGCTGTAGTATGCGTGTGGACATACCTCAGTTGTTATTTGTTCCATAGAAAGAATTATCTAATTTCAAATGAATATTCTCTTGTATTAAAATAACAAATATAAACTGATTTTTCTTACTTTCAATAAAAATATTTTACTGTGTTAATTATTTGCATTTGTTCAATTTTTCAAATTGTTGAATTAAATACTGAAAGTAATGTAAAGGACTACTCTGAATTTTGTTGTCTACATAGAGTAAAACAGGATTTATTTTTCTGGTATATTGGCAAGTAATTCTATCTTGTACCTGAAATTGGAGAATTCTCAACAGAAACAAAATGTGCAACTGCATATGGTATTGCTGTTTTCCTTTCCAACTATTTGCTTACAATCATGATACTTAGAATGAAGGCTATCAACTCATATGATCCAATGAGTGGTGAAAATACTTGAGAAACCTTTTCCAATGCAATATCTGCCTCATTACTTCTTATGTTTTGTTTCTTTTGAGGCAAAAATATTTCAAAAACAAAATCCATTCAAAAACTATTTAATGTATTCTTCAATACTTTTCACTATTTTTCAGAGGAGTCAAACAAAATAAAATATTTTACATTTTGTTTGGTTTCAAGTCCATATTAGTAAATGTAGTTTAACTGAAGAAGTAATGGACTAGCAAAATGTTTGTGGTCATTCTTTAGCTATATACATATCACAAATGATTAAAATATCATCGTGATGGATCTTAAAATTTACACAGAGGGTTAACTCTTCAAATTAAGTATCAATCAGCTAAATAGGCTATGTCACTAATTATAAAAAAAACTCACTATTGAATTTTTCAGTACTGAAAATAGTTTGAGATTATGCCTGGAAATAGATTACTGTTTCAACAACTGAATCCAGTGTGCTAAGAACATTTGGTTGTATGACGGATGGCTAAAGTGTGGGACAAGATTAAAAGTTTAATTTATGAAAACTAGCTCTGATGTAATACTTCACAATCTCTGGGCATTGAATATCCAGATTAGACTTTTGCCAATTTGTTACAAATTCAAACTTATAATATGTATTGAGTTTTTTAAAATTTTATTTTAATAGTACATTTTAGATGTACATATTGATAACATTTATCATAGGGAATGTGTACCTGTACATGATATATCTTGTTGCTTTTTTTCCCCTTCCCTTCCCCTCACCCCCTCCTCCCTCCCTATTTACAAAAGATTTGTTTCCATTTTTTCCTTCCATTTCTTATTTCTCTTGACCCTCTGTTCCTTTCCCCCTCCCTTGTTCCCTTTCCCATTTGGACATTTTCTTCCCTTTCCCAATATAATGCATTTTAGTCTTTATTTACACTTCAGTTTCTCACACCAGAAAAACTATGCGGTATTTAAACATGTGTGTCCAATTTACTTCACTTAAAAGTATGGTCTCAAGATGCATCTGTATTGAGATTTATATAAACTGATTTATTTGGTTGTTCTGAGATTATGTCTTTCATATTATTTAGCTGGAAAAAGTGTATTTTTAAATTTTATCAAGTTGTTGAATGAATACATAAAATATTCATATTGTAAATACCTGATTCAGGAAATTTTAAGAAACAGAACACACTTACACAGAGAACCTCTGGATGAAGAAAAATGACTTCCAACACCAAAGTAGCCCTCAGACCCTCATCCATCCCATCAGCTTTGCCTCAGCAAAGATACCACCTGCCTAATTTGAAACAGCACCACTGAATTTTGCTTCTTCTTATACTTTAGACAAATGCAGTCATAAAATATATATTGTTTTGAATCCAGCTCCTTTCCTTTGATATGATATTTGAGAGATTTATGCATATTCTGAGCAAATCATTCATTCACTTACTTTTATAGAATTCTGTTATGTAAATATGCAATGATTTTTAAATTTTAAAAATAATTTTTTATGAATGAGCATTTTTGCAGCATCCTCTTTCAGGGTATTAAGAACAATGTGACTGAGAACATTTTGTGTATTTTTCTACATTTGTGTTGTTGAAAATTGGTGCACATTTCTTTGATTTTCTACCCAGGAATTAAATTGCTAGCTCAAAGGAAATGACGTACTTGCCTTTAACAGGTATTGCAAAATAATTTTACTTAAGAAGAAGCAAGAAACACCTTTATTATGTGAGAGTTTCAGTTGTCCTGTGCTCTCACTTCACTTTCTGCTTCTTTTCTCCCTTCCCTTGGACGTTCATCATTTAATTTTCTGATCAATACACTTTGACTATTTATCTTCAAAGGACTGATAGCAGTCTGATTTTATTATTGTCATAAAACATTTTCTACATGACTTCATTATTTTGTCACATTTCAGGCTTGCTTTGTGGCCCTGCATTTGATGAAATTTGGTAAACATAACATAAGCACTACAGAAATATATTATCCGTAAATATTTGTTTACTGACATATATATTTGAATTAACTCCAAATTTTCTATTCTAATTCATAATCTTTACTGATAATAATTTTGTTTATCCTCTTACTAATTAAGAGAGCAACATTAAAATCTCACTGTAACTGTGTACATGTCTTTCATCCCTTTTAGTTGTGTCACATTTTTCTTCTTGGTTTTGGAGCCAAGAGGGCTTGAGCATTCTCTGCAGCTCACTAAAATTTAAACAAGTTTATTCCTGTTTATAGGTCCATGACTCTTTTGCCATAAAGAATATAATTTACAACACTTGGAAACTGTAAATTCTTCCTTTATCGTTTCAGGAGGAACAACTCTAAAGACTGATAGGTCTTTCTCAAGGGAGTAGAGGCCATCCACCCATTTGAAATGTAATCCATGAAGAACTCCTTCCCTGTCTCCAACCTCTGTAAAGTGGTTGGAGCCTAACTTCAGAAAGAGACAATCAGCAAACACAGATGGCCTAAAAATGGTGACAAACCACGCTTCCAATGTCCTCCGCTGCTTTTTCTTAAATTTAATCCTATATTTAAAGTCCTACAGTCTTGTTTCAGTGGAGTGAGTGAAATTACGCTCTCCTATTTCAAAGTCTTGCTGCTTTATTACAATAGTTATGAATAAAGTTTTCTTGAATATTTATGTAGATTGGTTCAAAAATTATATATAAGTATGAAATTCCATGCTATGTTTTGATACATGTATATAGTGCATATTGCTTAAATAAAGTAAATTTTTTCTCTCTTAAAACATTAGCCACTTATTTATGGTGAAATTATTCACAAACATTTTCTTCCAAGTTTTCAAATTTACAGTACATTGTTATTATCTGTAATTACCCTACTGAATCAATAGCATAGTAGAACTTTTACTCTTCTCTAACTCTAATTTAGGTCAACCTTTCCTTTTCTCCCTGATAGTCTATCCTCTGGTACTTTCAATTAATTTTCCACTTGAATAATTAGTTTTTTCTATTCTATATGATTGAAATAATTTTGTACTTGTCTTCCTTTCCCTGGCTTATTTCACTTAACATAATGTACTCCAGATCTATACATGTTGTAAATGACAAGATTTTATTCAGCTTATAGCTAAAAAGCATTTCACTGTAAAAGTACCACATTTTCCTTATCCATTCATTTGTTGATGGACACAGGTTATTTTCACTTCTCTGCTTATCAGTGTGAACTTTTAGCACTTTGAATTTCAAACATGGAGAGTATTTGCAAATTTTAGGCCTGTAACTTAATAGCAGATTCACTTCTACTATTGGAGGTATTGTTAGTTTAACTATTTAATCCCTTTCCATGTGAAGAATTCAAATTAAGGAAAATGTCTATCAGTAATAACTAACTACGTACCTATGGCACTTTAAGTTCCCAATAATATCACTGTAATGTAATGTGACAGCAAACATTTCTTCTGGCTTCTCTGTTCTGGAATAGTAGTATTTTCCAGGGAATAATAATAGATTTTGAGCCTTGAAATCTGCCACAGATTGATAAATGTGCACCAAAGAAAAGCAGTTTCAGAAACTTAGTGTCAATTCATCATTCTCTCTAGTATTTTCTATTCGTCCCTGTTTTGTTTTTAAGCTGCTCCATTAAAAAAGACTCTTTTAACTGTAAATTGGCAAATTATAATTACATGTATTTCTGGTGTACAGATTGATGTCATGATATATGCCTGTTCATAGAATGACTAAATGAAGTTGATTAGCATATGCACCACCATTCATACATAATTTTCTAATGAAACTATCTGAAATTTATTGCTAGCAATTTTACATTATACAGTATATTACTATTAAATGAAGTCACTAAGCCATATAATAACTCTCAAAAACTTAATTCAATGGTCTAAATAAAGCTTTGTGAAGTTAGACAAACATTTCCCCATTTTTCTATTCCCAGCCTCAGATAACAACTATTCTACACTCTGTTCAAATGACTGCAAGTATTTTAATGAATTATTTTTATAAAAGGTATTTTAAAACAAGCTAAATCTATTAAATCTATTTACCTACAATTTTATTCCATAATTTGTGCTTCTTTTCACTCAAAAATTATTCATGCCTAATACTTTTGGCTAAATTCTACATATTTGTACTCATCACACTGAAGAAGTTTTTATTATTCTTTCATCTCCATTTCATTATTATATATGGTATTATCAATAGTTAAATTTTTATTTTGAGGAATTCTCTCATGTTATTTTAAGCCCAATTCTCTACAAAATATGTACTATTAAAGGTAATGTTTAATATTAAGGCTTATGTCACCAATAAGAGACAATAATGAAAATGTATATGTGAACTAACACAAATTTGGAAACAACACCAAAAAAATCCACGCAACACTTTTAACTCAAAATGCATCTAAATATGGATATAGAATAAGCAGTCAGTTGAAGATTAGCACTCAGAAGACTCATGTAAAGAAGGCATAGAATCTTTTTGCCTCACAAATAAAACTCAAAGGCCACTAGAAAAGTCCAGAAAGACATGAAGTTTCAGATTATAAATTCTACTACTGAGAAGGCAACAACATTCTTGAATAAAAGACCAACAGATCAATTCAAGAGCAGGCTAGCCTTTAGCAACAATAGTCCACAGCAGTGCGCCAAAGACCACAGATTCTTTCAGTAAAAGACCAATTAACCAGTAACAAAAGACAAAATAAATGTACATTTTGAAGCATACTTAAAAGTTAAAACCTTTCTAACAATCCAGTGATTCTTTCAACATGGCAAAATAAAGTTTTTAATGTTTTTGGTCAAAGACTGAAAATACTATATTAAATATATATCTTACCTGATTCCTCAAAGTCACTGTTGTAGGCCTTCCAGGTTTCAGTTATGCGAAGGAGATTCTCTTCCATGGCTTGAATGTCCATGGAGGGGCAGTTGCATTCTGGAAATTTGGGACCACACTGACACCAGCAGTCATTATCCTTGCAGACAAACTCTCCCTCTGAATTGCAAGCAATGTAGCTCAAGGCTGCTTGGACAAAACGTTCCTGAAGATAGTCTGGAAGCAGGACTTGAAGCCCTTGAAAAATAAGCAAAGCAATCAAACCACTTTGCTTTGTCAAAGGAAATTAAAACAGTTCAAATTTTAGTATATTAAATTAAAAATATGTGCATTATCTTAAAACTATCATTAGAAAATTACCTATAAATTACATAACAAAGTTTTATAATTCGTCCAGTACCTAGGCTGATTCTATGAAAGTAGTTGCTCAGAAATTATGCAGGTGATTTATAGTTTAGACTATCTAAATTTTCTAATTTTAAATTGATTAGATTGTTAATGCAATTATTCACAGAATTTGCTTATTTTACACAACACAGTAGAACTTATTTTCATATATCTTTGAAAATACATATATGTATTTATTTTCTATCACGTGATTTCAAATGGTTTTGAATACTTTCAATTTCAGAGTGTCAGCCTACATCAATATAAATATCATCATACAATTGGTTGTGCGAATAGAGTTATAGAAGGTTCCTGGTAAGGCTTATCTCATGTCACTAAACACACATAGCTTACAAGACTATTGTTAGGAGCAAGCACCAATACTGACTGTGAGAGGAGCAGACAGACTGATTTAGTTATTTCATGGTTCATTTCTTTGGCATGTATGAAGACAGTCCTCATGGTATAGCTCATTATTTTTCTAGATACAAGTTTGATAAAGTCACTATCTCTTTATAAAACTATCATAAATGAAACAAGCTATAAAGTTAATATTCAGTGGTTCATTATGATATCTCAAAAATATAGTTTCAATTTTAGCATTACATCTTAAGAAAATTTAATAAATAGACTACATACTTAAACTAATCAGTGAGTAAAAACCCAAAATTCAAGGAACATTTCCTCAACACCAAATTTTCTTTTAGAGCAAAATTGGATTTTTATAAGTTTTATGTTTCCTTCATTACAAAAAAAACAATTTCTTGACTCTCGACTATTACCTATGAGATTGATTTTTAAAAATATGAATTGATATTTACAGGAAAATCTATTTTCCAACTGCCCTGAAAAACATATATTGCTTTCAGATTGAGGTGCCATACATTGGCCAAGAAAGTACTAAAAGCACTTGTGTATTTACATTTCTATTATGTTTTATTTCACCTCTAAAATAATATTAACTGAACATCTGCCTTCTACAAAATAGTGGCAGTAAGAGGCATAAATTTGGAGACAACAGACACATATGCTCATCCTGCAGGTGTTTATAGTACGTTTATTAAAAATGAAGATTTAACTACATAATAATATTATAGAATACTACATAAGGACTCCCTAGAGCAGAGGTACGTGTAACTCACTGAGTATAATTAATTGGCTAAGCAGTGATATCAGCTTCAAAAGACTGAGGAAACTTCATTAAAAAATAGGACTTTGAGGCTGGGAGTATAACTCAGTGATGTAGCACTTGCCTAGAATATACAAGGTCCTGGGTTCAAGAACAAGAATGAGTGCTGGGGATTTAGCTCAGTGGTTAAAGTGCTTGCCTTGCAAGCACAAGGACCCGAGTTCGATCCCCAGCACCAAAAAAAAAAAAAAAAAGAAGAAGAAGAAGAGGAAGGAAAGAAGCAAGGAAGGAAGCAAGCAAGCAAGCAAGCAAGAAAAAAGACACTTGATTATAGACACATGGCTAGTTAACACTGAGATATTAATTGCTCATGTCAAAAAAAAATACGTTAACAGCATCACACACAAATGAATAGCGAATATACATCAAAATAGTAGTAAGTATTGTTTCATTGTACAGGGGCTAAACAATGCAAGTGAGATGTTTAGAAAAGTAAATCTGGAGTTATATGAGTGAACTGCATGGAATTAATTCACTTCTATTAACCATGTAACATATGCTATGTATTTGGAAGTAGAAGGTATGAGGAAGAAAAAGGATTAGTTTCCATGGATAATTCAAAAAATCTAACCTAGAATAATGATGATAGAAAGGCAATTTATATGATAGAAAAAGAAGCATGAAGGGCTGGAGATTTAGCTCGGTGGTTAGGGTGTTTGCCTCACAAGCAAAGGCCCTGAGTTTGATCCCTGGCACCAAAAAAA
>PVJO010018656.1:0-36130 GCA_004026905.1 Hystrix cristata
ATGGTGAGGCCAGACCTTCATGGAGACTGACTTAAAATCTCTCCCCTTCTGCTGAATCTTGCAGCCTTCCAGAGGGGCAACCTTGCCTAGGGCATTTCTGCTTTGTATCTTCTCTTTTCTTCCTTTATTATTCTATCTCTTTGGCTACTTTCCTTTCCCTGTATTCCTTTCCCTTGACCTTGTCAATATCCCTGAGGAGAAGAGATCATACTAGAGATCTAGTGACTTAAATGATGACATAGTCATTAATCAACCACTGAACCAACAGTCAAGGGAACTCTATCGGTTCTCCAGGGACAGAAATAAGTGAGGAGCCATGTGCAGTGGTTGGGTGTGGGCAGGAGAAGCCACACTTGCTGCACCAGTGTGTTGCTTTTCCTGTGTTTTTGTATCACAAATGTCTCATTGGCATCAAAATTTCTTCTCCCCATGTCCATCAAAAATTATAAGAACCGTTGGTTGGAATAGAGCTCCTACATCACGTCCAACCAAAATGGCTACTCTTGGGCTACAATTTCACATCACCAGCTAAAACTAAAATGCCTATTTGATCTCCCAGAAACAAGGAAGGAGAGTGATAATGGATACATTTTCAAGCAAGCCAAGTATGGCCAAAGTGACAAGGAAGTTCCTTCTGCCGTGACTCTTACAAGAAAGTAATTCTGAAATAATCATGTTCTTTCTGTTGTCTGGTTCTACTGTCTTCAACCCTTTCATGTCTTGGGCTCAGTTTTATTGGACATTATCATGTAGTATAAAAAGAGATGGTGGTCAACTCTAGAACCTTAAGTAAAAGCCAATAAAGATCTATAAACTTAATTTGTTAAAATTTGATATTATAACACCTGGAAATTTACAGATCGTTATATCAGTTGGCTTGGACCATCACCAGAGACATGGTTGAGCATTCAGTCTGGAGAAGAAAGGGAAGGAACGCTCTGTCTCCACGCACAACACCCAAAGGAGAAGAGCCAGCAATTGGCATGGAGGCAACTTGGACCCAAGCAGTGGTGGGGGTCACAAGGCTGCACGTTGCCCCTCAGCTGCCCACAGCACAAGAGCCAGCATCTATCCAGCCTGGTGAGATGTGCACACCTTTCATGTGTTTATGCCAGTAACTTGGGAAGGGGAGAAGTGGGCAGGAAGGGCCTTCGCCCTTGGTTTTTTATTTTTTGTTTGTTTTTTGTTTTGTTTTGTTTTGTTTTTGGTGCCAGGGATCGAACTGAGGGCCTTGTGCTTGCTAGGCAAGCACTGTAACCACTGAGCTAAATCCCCAGCCCCTCGCCCTTGTTTTTAGCCCAATAAAATCTGTCATTGAACCCACTAGGTCCCAGGGAAGGAACGGAGCGCTGTCTCCAAACAGCAGGCGAGGTTGAGTGGAGAAAAACAAGGGAGACTGTAATGGCTGATGAACTTGACTGAATAAGTGTAAAGCTCTGGGATGATTTGGCCAACAAAGCCCCCTGTCCCTACGTTCACTGACACAGCCCTGCACTGTCTGGGCCAAGCATCCTGAAGTCCCCCACATAGCCTGTATGCACTGCACACAATACACCACACGGGGGCAGCACAGACGTTGAGCAAGAATGGCAGCCTGAGTTCTCCTGGTCCTTTCCCATACCTGGGAACTCGCAATCTGTGGTAAAGAAAGAGAGAAACACAGGTAAGTGTTCAACTACCAGGTAATGTTCCTGTATACATGAGCACAGAGAAAGGAGTTGAGCTGAAAATATTTGGGAAAGCTTCATGGAGCCCATAGGACTTGGGGAGGAGTGAGAGGTGGGTAAATGTGGGGCAACAGCCTGAGGGTTAGTGAGAACAGCAGTAGAGGAAGAAGCTAGACATCCGCTGAGCAGGGCTGTCTGGGTACAGCAGTCACGCCTGGTTCCAGGCCGAGTGCTCGGCCAGCGGGTGACGGCCTGCTCCATACCTGGCCGGAAAGTGGCAGAATCTCAATTTTCATGTTAGATATTTTGGCCACTAGATATTAGTAATTAATTTCAAGCTTCAAAAACAGGATGAAATGAAGTCCAAGAGGGAAATATGTGGACTAGTGCTCCACGTGCACTCGTGAAATTCTTAATTAACCTGTACGTAGTAAATTAACAGCAACTGATCTGTTCAGTCTTGGTGAGAGGTCCCAATATATATTTTACTATATTCTAAATTTTTCTCATTTTTTAAAGTAAATTCTATTTGATAGGAAAATAATGTGCACTAAGAAAACACACTGGCAGGCTGGACCCAGGCAGAGGGCCTCCAGTTATCCTTTCCGTTTTCAGGCTCCTGGTCTACTGGAGAGACAGCACAGGGGACTGGATAGGTGCTGCGCACAAGAAGTAAAGAGCTCTGAGAGGTGAAGAATTGTTCAGGATTCTTCTGGGCGGAGGATCGAGGCCTCTGCACTTGGGCTGCTGGCCGAAGGGTGGGTAGAACTCCAAGGGGGAAGCACGAGGGCCGGTGCCCCAAGCAAAAACCGCTGAGTCTGATGGGCAGAAATGGAAGATGCCTGCAAAGGCATCGGGGACACATACCCAACCTCCTTGGGTCCTCTCAGGGGTCCCACCTCCCTCCCTCCCCCTCTCAGAACAGACATCTGTGCTCCTTACGGAGGCCCTCAGAGAGTCAACTACTTCCCATTTAACTTACTTCATCTCTTCTAAAAATCAGGCTGTGTGAGGAAAAGAGTTTTTCTCCCATAGCAACAAGTAATGATCATCGAGGGACAGAATTTGTGCTCTACACAATGTGGCAGGAAGCCGTGAAGAGCCCTCTTCAGCTTCCCAGGAAGATTACTGTGGCAGCGCTCTGTAGGATCATCTTACAGAGATGGAGAAGATGCTTTAAGAATCGAGTGTTAGAAAAGTGGGCACCAAAACTGTATTCAATACATATATTAAAGTATTTAAAATTAAAAAAAAAAAGAATCGAGTCACCAAGGTATGGTGGTGTATGCTTGTAATCTCACCTACTCAGAAAACTGAGGCAGGAGAACCATGAACTCTGGTCCAGCCTGAGCCATCTAACAAGACCATGTCTCAAAATAATAAAAAGGGTTGAAAATACAGATCAGTGGTAGAGCATCCCTGGGCTCAATCTCCAGTACAAGAAAGTGAATGAATGAATGAATGGGAAATGAATCAGGAAATGGAAGCCTAAGATATGTCAAAATAAGATCCAGTGAGGCAACCCTGTGATCAAATGCACCAGGCCTTTGTCGGGACTGAGTGTGGTCACAGCAGTTCTGTGGCACGCTTCCTCAGGACACACATCTGGATGGCATTCCCCGCCCCTATCATTCAGTTCTATGCATTCTACCTCTAAAACACTGCATGAATGTTCTCTTTGTCACTAGTAACCCAGTCTTGGTTCAGGCCTCTCCATTTCTTACCTAATCCCCCACAAAAGCCATCCTGCCTGCAGTATCATCCATAAGATCCACACTCTCCATCGATTTGTTTGTTTTGTTTGGTTTGGTTTGGTTTGGTGCCAGGGATTGAAGTCAGGGCTTTATGCTTGCTAGGCAAGCACTTTAACCGCTGAGCTAAATCTTCAGCCCCATAAGATCCATTCGCAGCAGCATTGCCAGAGATGGCTCTACAAACTAACATCCCACTGTGTCAGACCCTTCTTGGAAATGGTTCACTGTTGAACAACTTAATCTCTCTTGGAGCAAATGCTTCTTAAAATATCAGTGGATTATGAAAAAAAAAAGTGAGAGAAATTTCTTTCCCTTTTTCTTAGCCCAAGACCCCACAGCAGAGAAATGAGCAGAAAATGGAGTTGTTGTTAGAAGGTGTGAAAGAGGTTTAAGAAGGAGTGAGGGGGGGTTGAAATACAACAAGAAAGTAGGCTTTCCATTGTGTCCCAAGAGCAAGGGATCTGCCTCAGCTGCACACTCTGACACAGTTCTGAAGCTCCTCTAGAACCCCGAGCTCCCTGCCAATAATGACTGAAGTTCATCCTCAGGCCACAAGGCCTAGTGTAGGGGAAGGCGTCTGTAGACAGAAAAATAGAACGGGGGCCTCAGTGGATCTTCTAGCTAATCCTAAATAGAAAGAGTTAAAGACAAATTTTACTAAAGAGATACCCCGGAAACAAGTCAAAGATAGGGGTAGAAAAGAGAGAGAGAGAAAAAAAAACAGATAAAGAAAGGCACTAATGGCCTTGGCACAAATGACCAAGAGACCAGAAAAAGAGCACGTAGGCAGAACACAGTGAGAAAGCCAAGTTTCCGAATGATAAGCTCACCCCTCCTTCAATAAAATATAGGGACAACAAAGAGAGGCTAACTTTAAGATGGTTTGTCCTCACTCCTCTGCACTAACATGTACATATATATATACATGCACATTCACTCTGAAATCACTGTATTATTCACTCTGGGGTCATTACAGAGTACCACAGATAGCCACACACCCCCTTACTGATTCTAAGCTAACCATGAATAAGGTATCCCCTTGCAACTAGCTGCCCACCCCAAAGATAAGACCTTAAAAAGTAGGTCAAGGACAAGCAAGCAAACAAACAGAAAGAAGCTACACACGGACCACCAAAAAAATGACAGGTGCCCAGAAGTCAGTCCAGTTATGGAAAGTTCCAGGTAGAGGGGGAAGGGTCACTCGCTCCCCTACAAAAGCAGCCAGGAACAAAAGGCCCGCAGGTCCTCCATCTTTCCAGAGCCCCCTACTCTGATTCTTTCTTATCAGGGTAGCTCTCTATCTTCTCCTCTCCTCTTGCCTCCTTTTACTCTTTACAAATAAATGTCTTTCTATCATTAAGCTTTGTCCCTCTAATTTTTTATTAGGGCTGAATTTACGAATTCGGTGGGCTGCCTGGACAGCAGAGCAGTGGTGCTCCTCCCCCAGATGCGACATCTTTGGTTCCCTGACCAGGAGCCAGACATGACAGTAGGACCAACACAGTCAATTGTGGGGCCAAAAGAGGTGCTGGGACGAAGGTGGGGGCCTGAGGCAGGCTGCTGGGCTGTCTTGGCCTGGCGTGGATGCTGGCTATGAAAACAGGAATGCTTGTCTCAGGAGCTGGGCTTCACTTCATGCTGCACTGGTTGGAGTCTCTCAAATCACTGTGTGACGAGTAAGACATCTTCAAGGCAGGCAGCAGTGTAGATGCTCAGGGCTCTGTGCTTGGTTTATTGGTCTGCTGTGGGACCGATACTTCATTTTACATTTTGCTTAAAAATTATACAACCAGTCCTGTCTATGAGCATTTCTTTCAACAATAGGAAACAACTATTGCAGGAATGTGAGATAAGGGGGGAAGGTGCCCCACCTCTTGAAAGGCAGATCAAAGTGTTTGTGGAATTCAAACCCCAAGCTAAAAATTGCCCCATGAACCTTCCTTCCAGTCTAAAACTCTGGCCTCCTTCCTGTCCCATTTACCAATGAGGAAATTAAGGCCTGGAGGTGAAGTGACTTGCCCAAATTCCATCAAACCAGCATTACTAGAGTTGGGCTAGAACTGCAGCCTCTCCAGGCTGCTGCTCAACATCAGGCTGATGTGCCGAGGTTAGAAGGGAGGTGGGAGGGGCAGTGCAGCAGAGTTTCCAGGGCTAGAGCCATATCTGGGTGGAGAAGCTCAGTTCAGTCATGAGTCGGGAATTCCACACAGCATGGCTGCATCTCTTGCCATCATTTGAACATGCTCCAGCCACATCAAGCTTCTGCCAGGCTCCTCCTGCCTGCAACACCTGCTGTTTCCTGCATGCATGTCTCTCCCTCTGCTTTAGGCTGCCCTTCTGCCATGGTGTGTCCACCTGAAGCTTCCCTCTGCTGGGTACTATCAGGGAGGTGAGATTGTTCATTCACTTGACTTGTCAGCTACTGGTCTGTGCACCGTGGGGGGCCTTACTGACAGTACCTACACAGCTGTGTCCTACATCTGGCCCAGAATGAGCACTCCATAAATTCTCATGGGAGGAGGGCAGAAAGAAGATATTCACAAGAAAAGAGACCTGGGCAAGAACAAACAGGATTTTATGAAATGCATCAGAGGCTGACAGGTGTGAAAGTCTCCTAAGTAAGACATGATTGAACTCTGGTTCCACCTGGAATTGTGACCTAATATTGCCTGGCTATCACCTGAGAAGGGAATAGCTGAGGCCTAGCTTCCTGGAGGCATTGAAGGCCCAGGGAAAGAAAATTGTTCTTCCAAAATATTATTTGACGAAAGGAATGTGGGATGAGAAACCATGTGAAATAGGGCAGAGGGCAGGGCTTAGAAGCATATTAACTGCCTCAGCACCCACCTTCCCACATGAATGTGCCTTTAAGAGATATGGGCCCTGCAGGAATGAACAGGCAGGTTCTTGCGGTATAGCACCAAAAGGAGCCACAGGTGAGGGAACTGCAGAAGGGGAAGAGGAGGATAAACACACAAGGGAGTCTTCTCTTTTTTTTCAGAAGCAGATTCTTCCACAAGGGGTAAAAATCTTGGATTCTCACTTTATTTGTGCCCTTAGAGTGAAGCAAACCTCCCCTCTTTCTGCTCTCTTTCCTCCCCTTCAGAATGAAGGTTGTTGGAACGCTGGGGGCACCTGTAGGATGGTTTGCATGCTCTGCCTTCTCTAGACCTGTGTGTCTCAGCTTCAATTTAGACATTTTCTCAGATAAATCCTGGCAAAAATATGTATCCAGATCCTGTCCTAGCTCCATTTCTCACTGTCATGTCTGAGGGCAAACCCTGTACTACACAGCCAGAGAAAATGGACATTGACAAATTTGTAGCTGTGGTGGTCATCTTGGCCAACAGTTACACATGATCTCAAGACACACTCTCTTAACCCCAAGTCTTTGCTAAGTTTTTGTCTCATCCATGTGCCGAGTATGAGGCCTTGGGATTAAGAACTTGCTTCAGCCCTATCTTCTTTCTAATCTTCCCTCAGAACAGGTCCCAAAGGTCATCCTGGGGTTGCGGATTTAGCTCAAGTGGTAGAGCACTTGCCTAGCAAGTTTGATCCTCAGCACTGCCCCCCAACAAAAGTCATCCTTTACCCTTATACTGTGTTAGAAAGTTTTTAGAATCTCCATACTCTCACTTATGTGCCCACTCCAGCTCCCCTTGGCACACTATGTTTAGCACCTGCTCACACAATATTTTCACAGAATAAACTCCTGAGGGTCTCTGCTGCCAATGGCACACAGCATTGGGACCTGGGTAAGTTCAATCATACACAATAACTTCTTTGGGATATTATAAGAGTCCTGGTAGATTCACTCCACCCCAAGCAGTTCAGGGAAGGCATCACGGTAGAGTGTCTTCTGTAAATAAAATGACAGCATTGAACTGCCACCAATGAACCCACAATCTGCAGGTCTAGAACCTGTCCATCCTGTCCCTCAGGTAGAAAGCCCTCCATACCAATGTGAGAGAATGCCAGCTTGAGCACTGCACAGGCACTCAGTCCTTTCTTTCTTTCTTTCTTTCTTTCTTTCTTTCTTTCTTTCTTTCTTTCTTTCTTAATACCTTTCAAACCTTATGAAACACAGGCAGCTTGAGACATGACGCACCTGCTAGCCCCTCATTGATGTTCACAGCTTCACATTCCTGCTGCTGTGCTAAGCAGGGTACTATTGTGTGTAGAGGACATTGGCCCGTACCTAGATCCCTCTAGGGAGCCAGACATGGAAAAACACTGGAATATACTTTGAGTCAGCAAAAATGATCTTGAACGCACAAGCTTGATGCGCACAGCTGAAATTTGCAAATTCTAGGGAATCTGATAGGAAAACAGAACTTAGGGGGTTCATACTGGAGGTGGTCTGGGCCTCTCCTCCCCTCTGCCATGAGGGCAAAAGGAAAGGAAACATGCACATTGTGAAGGACAGCTGAAAAGAAGGTGATACAGAGAATTATGCTCTGCTCTGTGAGCTGAGTGGAAGACGAAGGTCAAAAATAGGGGCAGAAACAGACTGCATAGAGCAGAGAAAAGAGAGCCAGCAGCTACCTTCTGCCCCTTATCCTGCCTTCTCTGGTAAATGGTGAAGAGAAGAATTTTCTGGATTGTCTTTCCATTTGGGGAAGACTTGTTAAGAAAATGGCCTAGAGGAGCACAGGGCAGCAAAGCCTGGGAAACCTTAAAAAGCCCTGTGTCTCTAAAGCCCCGTGTCTCTTAAACCCTGAACACAGCAGAGAACTTGATGCTAATAGCTCATATTTCCTAATATCTCCAAGTTGGGAAGGCTGTGTCTCACTGGTTTTCAGGGTTCTTAATACTGTTATGCTTCAACATTACTTGGACTACTTTTATAAAATTAAACATACTTGAACTTCAATGAAATTAATCAATATTCAGATTTTAAAAGCAAATACACGAAAACCTCCCAAAGGTTAAGAAATCTCAAGCCTCAACTAATCATATCCAGGAATTCCAAGTTAGCCAGATACAATTGCCTTTGTCCCTGTGCAGAGTCCTGATTCTCCAGCTCATTCACACTAGACAACTCTGCAAGATGTAGCCTCATGGACCAGATTTTCTGTTGTCTTTCTTCCATATTAGATAAGCAAAAAAGACCAGATCCCTGAATAGAGGTGCTCAATACTCATCTTCTCCTCTTTGAAGATGGAACAGAGTAAGATCTTTATTTTAAAATGTGTGGTGAAGGAAATGGGTTCCTGGGACCCAGTGAGGATCTGAGGTGAGAAATGAAGCCCGTGGGGAGAGCAGAAAGAGGGACCCTGGCACAGAAGAAGAAGGTGGCAAATGGCACTTTCTCCTCGAACACTGGCTCACACTCCTCGAGAGACAGCTCAAGCCTATAGAGACACAGTGACTACTGGTGGCCCCAGAGGCCTCCACAGAGAGATGCACCAGTGGAATGGAACAATGGGCATAGCAGACTGCAGTGGCTGGTGAGTTATTTGGGTTCAGATGTTCCCCAGGAGAGGGCATTTGGCCAGTTGCTATCTTAGAAAGGAGCCAGCTGGCTTGGAACTCAGAGAAACTGCAGGTAGCTCCCTGTGTCAGGACAAGGCAGAGCTGAGTTCAAGTCAGCAGGAGGCCAAGAAGTAGAATTCAAGCCAACTGGGAGCTGAGTCCCAGCTTGCAGGAGACACGAAGTTGTCACTAGATGAACAAATTGGGTTCCAACCTCACAGCCAGAAACCAGCCTGAATTTTAGTGGAATTAATGGTGAAGTCTTGCAGGGATTATTCACTACTCTGACATAAATCTACTCCTGAGATGTATCAGCACGGATCTGGGCCTCCCTACTGTCTACCAGTGACAGCAGAGACATGTCAGGAAATGGAGCTGAAAGTCTGGAATTGCTGCTGTCTATTTGGCTAGTCCCTGGTTCTTCAGCAGCTCCTCATCCCCAATAAATTGAAGAGGTAGAATCTTGCAACAGACACAAAACCCAAAAGACAACTACACCTGGAAGATATCTCTGAGAAGTAGTCATTTCCGACAGGTTCTCGATACTAGCAGCGAAGCTACTAGTCATAAGCAATTTACAATCATCAACTAAGGAATTAAACTAAAAAAAAAAAGGAAAATGAGAAGATATTTAAGCAAGGTACAATTCCAGACTTCCAGCTCACCAAAGGCAAAAGCAGGGGAAAATGAGGTGGAACAAATTGAAAGCCACACATCTGGACTCTTGGAAGTGGTAACAGTGGAAGTAACAAAGCAGATGAATGAGGCTCTAGAAAAATATCAAATCAGAAATAATTTCCCAATTAACTACAATGATGGTGATCAGAATGAAAGACATGATTAGTGACTCTAGAGCAGATACAAGTAAAAAAATAAAGGCATTTAGGAAAATAATGGAAAGCATGAACACTCAACATAGGAAAGAAATGAAATCCATGAAACAGATTCAAACAGATATCCAGGGGATTAAAAATTCCATTGAAAGTGTATGCAGCAGAATGAACCAACATGAGGACAGAATATCAGAAAAAGACAAGACTGTAGTTAATGACCGTGAAAGGAAGAATTATTAAAAATAGTAGGGGACCACAAAAAATCAATCCAACAGCTGCTAGATGACACAAAGAAGAATAACATACAATTTTTCAGAATCAATGAAAAAATAGGAGATAGTGCAAATGACATAAAAAAACTGTTCGCAGAAGTAATGGCAGAAAACATCCCAGGTATAGAAAAAAAAGAAAAAGAAAAAAGAAAACTGGACATGCAGATAAGTGAGGCATATAGAACTCCAATTAGTCATGATCAAAAAAAAACTACCCCAAGTCATATAATACTCAAGGTTCCAGAAATTCAACACAAGAAAAAAATATTAAATGCTGTTAGAAAAAAGAAACAAATTGCTTATAAAGGAAAGCCCATCAAAATCACAGTAGACTTCTCTACACAAACCCTCATGTCAAAGACAGCTTGGAGTGAAGTATATCCAGCCCTAAAAGAAAAAAATCTTCAGCCCAGATTGATGTATCCTGCAAAAGTATCTTTCAAAATTGATGGAGCAGTAAGATACTTCCATGACAAAGAACACCTGAAGAAATTCATGACCACCAAATCAGCACTCCAAAATGTTCTGAAGGACATTCTAGAAAGAAATAATGAAGACTACAACTCCAGGAACCCCAAAAGAATGAACCCATCAAGCAAGGTAAATAACAAAACAGACAGGGGAAAGGGAACCAACAATAGGAAAATAACATGACAAAGATAAGTCAATACATACAAGTTATAGCCATCAATATAAATGGCCTCAATTCACCAATCAAAAGAAACAGAATAGCAAAATGAATCAAGAAGCAAGATGCAACAATAAGCTGCATACAAGAAACACATTTAATTCAAAAAGAAATTCATAGACTGAAAGTCAAATGATGGAAAACAATACTTCATTGGACAGGAACCCAGAAAAAAGCAGGGGTAGCTATTCTATTTGCAGACAAAGTGGATTTCAAGCCAAGATTGATTAAGAGAGACAAAGGTCAGTCACTACATCCTTGTAAAGAGAACGATTCAAGAGGTAGAGATAACAATCATAAATACATATGCACCAAATACCAGTGCACCCAACTATATAAAACAAATATTAACAGACATGAAAAACCAAGTAAACACTAATAAAATTGTAATGAGGGACGGCAATACCACACTGTCACAAGCAGATAGATCAACTTGACAAAAAAACAACAGCAAAATATCAGAACTAAACCAAACTTTTGAATAAATGGACTTAGTAAATGTTTACAGAGTGTTCCACCCCACACCATCAGAATACACATTCTTCTCACCTGAACATGGAACTTTCTCCAAAATAGACCACATACTAACTCATAGAACATGCTTAAGCAAATGCAAAGGAATTGAAATTATCCCATGCATATTATCAAACCATAGTACAATGAAATGGAAATAAACAGCAAAAGAAATCACAAAAACTACATAAACACATGGAAATTAAATAGCACCTTCCTGAACAACCAATGGGTCACAGATAAAATTAAAGAAGAAATTAGACAGTTTCTACAACTGAATGATAATGCCCATACAACATACTGAAACTTACAGGATGCAGTGAAAGCAGTCCTACAAGGGAAACTTATAGCAGTGAATTCCCATATCAGAAAAACAGAATGAGTTTGAATAAACAAACTAATGTTGAATCTCAAGCTTCTAGAAAAAGAAGAGCTAGTGAAGCCCAAAGCTCATAAAAGGGAGGAAATTATAAAGATCAGAGCTGAAATTAATGAAATTGAGATGACGAAAACAATACAAAGAATCAATGAAATGAAGAGTTGGTCCTTTGAAAGATTAAATAAAATGGACAAATCCTTAGCTAACCTTATCAAGAAAAGGAAAGAAAAGAAATTCATGCAATTAGGAATGAAAAGGGTGAAATCACAACAGAACTTGCAGAAATCCAGAAGATCATCAATACCAACTCTGAGAAACTTTATTCTAATAAGATGGAAAACACGGAAGAAATGGACATATTCTTAGGTACCTATGAATTACCAAAGCTGGATCAAGAAGATATAAAAACTCTAAATACCCCAGTATCAGTCAACATAATTGACGATATAATTAAAAACCTACCAACAAAGAAAAGACCAAGTCCTGATGGATTCATCACTGAATTCCACAAGAAATTTAGAGATCTAATATTGCTACTCCTCAAACTCTTTAAAGAAATTGAAAGGGAAGCAATACTCCCAAAGTCATTTCTGGAAGTAAGCATTACCCTGATACCAAAACCAGAGAAGGATACAACCAAAAAAGAGAACTACCAGCCAATCTCCTTGATGGACATAGATGCAAAAATCCTCTGTAAGATACTGGCGCAGAAAATGCAGAAAATCATTAAGAAGATTATAAAATATGACCAAGTAGGACTCATCCAGGGATGCAGGGATGGTTCAACAGATGCAAATCTATAAATGTGATATTGCGTATTAACAGAGCCAAGGACAAAAACCAAATGATCATCTCAATAGACACAGAAAAAGCATTTGACAAAGTACAACACTCATTCATGATAAAAAAAAAATCTCAGAAAATTGGAATAGATGGTCTTTATCTCAATCTGATAAGAACCATCTATGACAAACCGATTGCTGACATCATACTAAATGCACAAAAACTGAAAGCTTTCACTCTAAAATCTGAAAAAAGACAAGGACTATCACTACTCCTGTTCAATATAGTTCTGGAAACATTAGCCAGCACAATTAGACAAGAGAAAGAAATAAAAAGAATAAGGATACGAAAGGAAGAAGTTAAATTATCATTATTTGCAGATGACATGATACTCTATATAGAGGACTCCAAAACTACACTAAAAGACTGCTAGATTTAATAACCAAATTCAGTAGCGTAGCTGGATACAAAGTCAACACTGTACACAAACTCACTGAGAGAAAAATTAGGGAAACAACACTCTTAACAATAGCACGTCAAAAAATGAAATGCCTAGGAATCAATCTAATGAAGGAAATAAAATACCTATACTTTGAAAACTACAGTATTCTGAAAAAGGAGATGAAAAAGGGTATCAGAAAATGGAAAAATAGCCCTTGTTCTTGGGTAAGAAGAACAAATTTAGTGAAAATGGCCATACTTCCAAAATTGTTATACAGATTTAATGCAATCTCAATCAAAATACCAATAGCATACCTTAAAGAATTAAACAAAACCATCCTAAAATTCATTTGGAACTAGAATAGCAAAAGCAATTCTGGGCAACAAAGGCAAAGCAGGGGGCACCATAATCCCTGACTGAAATGATATTACAAAGGTACTGTGATTGTTGATCATGGATAATTGGAGTTCTGTATGTCTCACTTATCTGTATGTCCAGTTCTTTTTCCATACTTGAGAAGTTTTCTGCCATTATTTCTGTGAAGAGGTTTCTTATGTGATTTGTGATATCTCCTGCTCTTTCACTGACTCCAATCAATCTTATGCTATTTTGCTTTGTGTCATCTAGCAGCTGTTGTATTGATTTTTTCATAGTCCCTTACCATTTTGAAGAACTCTTTCTTTTCTTGATTATTAATCACAATCTTGTCTTCTATATCTGAAATTCTCTCTTCACATTGTTTCATTCTACTGCCAAAAATTTCAATGGAATTTTTAATATCTTGGCCATCTGTTTGAATCTGTTTCATGAATTCCATTTCTTTCCTGTGTTGGGCATTTATGGTTTCCATCATTTTTCTGAGCTCTTCTATTTTTTTTTTATCTGTATCTGCTCTAGAGTCACTGATCATTTCTTTCATTTTGGAAATGATTTCTGTTTTCATGTTTTCTAGAGCCTCACTCATCTGCTTTGTTACTTCTGCTGTTACTGCTTCCAAGAGTCTGGGTGGGAAGCTTTCAGATTGTTCCACTTTGTTACCCCCTGGGTTTCTTTTTGGTGAGCTGGAGGTATGGGTTTACATCTTATTTGTGTGTCTTCTCATTTTTAATTTTTTCATTTTTAGTTTACTTCCTGGATTGATGTTTATGAATTTCCTGTGGCAGGTAGCTTTTTTTGTTAGTTTTGAGCAACTTTTGGAAGTGACTACTTCCTCAGAGATGTCTTATAGGTGTAGCTGGGTTTTGTATTATGAGTCTGTTGCAAAATCTTACCTCTTCAATTCATTGGGGCTGAGAAGGTGCTGTCTGTTTGGCTAGCCCTTAGTTCTTTGACCATGGCCTATAGTGTTATTTGTGACCCTCTGCCAATCTTAGTCTTGGCATGCACGAAGAACTGAGTAGAACAATTCTATCACCTTGGCTAAAGCAGTACAATCAGCAACAATAATAGCATCACATATTGTCTAGAAAATAACAAACTGTAGTAACTATTGATCTGCTACTTTATACCTTATGAACCAGATTTGTGGTTATATAACAGTATCCCAAATAAATCGGAAACTTGTATGTAGTAAATATGCCCTCAATACAGTGATTTTACTTTCAGGGGAGAAAATTCAAGGAGATTAGGAGGAAACTATAGAGCAATAGAAGAGAAAAAGATGAGAAGCAAGGTTTGATGCCAGGAGGAAATCATGCAAACTTTGGGGAACTGGTAAAGGAAACAGAAGGGAAGGAGAGAAGGAAGAAGTAAAACAAGGACAGAACAAAAAAACAACAGCAAAAAACTAGAAAGTCACTTTCCTATAAAAACAAGAAAGAGGAAAAAATTGAGAAAAAGAAGAGCAGGGAGGGAAAAAGTATTAAAAAAAGAAGAAAAATAAAATGTCTGCTTCCAGGTGTGTCTCTGCTGTCACTGGTAGACAGAGTAGACAGACCCAGGTCCTTGTTGATTAATCCCAGCAGTAGATTTTGGCAGGGTAGCGAGTGTTCCCAGATGGGGTTCAATAGCAAGGCTTCACCTGTTCCATTGAAGTTCAGCCTGATCACTGGATGTTGGGTTGAAATCCAGTTTGTTCAGCTGGAGACACACCGTGTGTCTCCGACTGGCTTGGACTCAGTTCCCTGCCAGTTTGAACTTGGCTCCTTTTTCTCCTTCCAATTTGAGTTTGAACTCTGCTCCACCTTGCCCGCCTTGCCCCACCTTACCCCAGCACCAAGGCTGCTAGCAGCTTTTCTGAGTTCTGAGCTCAGCCCTTTTCCAAGATAGCAATTGGCTGATTGCCACTCTCTCCTGAAGGCCATCTGAGATCAAGTGACTCAGGTAACTCACCAGCCGCTGCAGTGTTCAGTGTCCACCACTCCACTCCATTTATGTGTCCTTCCATGGAGGTCTCTGTGGTCTCTAGTAGTCACCGTGCTTCTGCAGGCTCGACTGCATCACTCACACTGAGGGCTGGCACCATGAGTTGAGGCCATGAGCCGGGCTGTGTGCCAGGGGATGCACAGGGCTGTGCCCCACTGCTGTGACCCCAGCTACAAGCTGGTGGAGTGAGCCAGGCTGTGACCCGAGGCTGTGAGCCCGGGCTGTGACCAGGGGGCTGTGACCGGGGGCTGCAAGCTGAGGCTGCGAGGTGGGGCTGTGAGCAGGAGCTTTGGGAGAAAGTGCTGTCCATTCGTCACCTTCTTCTCCTGGGCTGGTCTCTCCTTTTGCTTTCCCCGTGGGCTGCAACTCTTGCTTCAGCTCCCTGCTGGGTCCTGAGAACACACTTCCCTCCTTCTTCTCTTCCCTAAATTACTATATTCCAGTGTCTGGACAACAAATCTTGGAGAGACTCTTACTCTCCTTCTCTCTGCTCCACCATCTTCCCAGAAGTCCCCACAAAAGTACTGTAATTAAAAAAAAAAGCATAAAAAAACAGACCCAAGGATCATTGGAACAGATTAGAAGATGCAGAAAAAAGTCCAAACACTCTCAGTCACTTTATCCTTGACAAAGATGTTAATCATTCTAAATGGAAGAAAGATATCCTCTTCAATAAATGGTGTTGGAAAAACTGGCTTTCCATATGCTGACGATTAAAACTAGACCCATATCTTTCATCATGCACTAAACTGTGACCAAAATGGATCAAAGGTCAAAATATTAAAACAGAAACACTAAATCTACTGAAAGATAGAATAGGTAGAACTCTTGAAGACATAGGCGTAGGCAAAGATTTTATGAACAAAACCCTGATCACCTAGGAAATATCACAAAGAGTCCACAACTGGGATCTTGCCTTATTAAAAAGCTTTTGCACAACAAAAACACCACCAACAGAGTGAAGAGACAACCCACAGAATGGGAAAAAAAATTCTTGCAAGCTATTCCTTTGATAAAGGAATCTGGAATATATAAAGAACTCAAAAAATCATACCCCCAAATTTAAAGACCCAATCCAAAAGTGAGTGACTGAAATGAATAGACACTTCTCAGATGAAGAAGAGATGTCAAATAAACATATGAAAAAGTGTTCAACATCACTGATCATTCAAGAGATGCAAATTAAAAGAATGCTGAGATTCCATCTCACTCCAGAAATAATGACTATATCAAGAAATCAGTCAATAACAAATGCTGATGGGATGTGGTGAAAAAAGAAGCCTTCCCTACTATGGGTAGGAATGTACACTTGTGCAACCACTGTGGAAACCAGTGAGCAGTTCCTCAAAAAACTAAAAGTAGAGGTTTCATTTTACCCAGGTATTCACCTTCTTGGTATCTTCCAAAAAGAATTTTAAAAACCATACCACAGTGATATATGCACACCCATTTAATAGTGTAATAGCTAAATAGTACAGTTTGTAATAGCTAAATCTTGGAAACAGCCCATATGCCCATCAGCCTATGAATGGACAAAGAAGATGTGGGGTTTTTATACAATGGAGTGCTATTCTGCCATGAAGAATGATACGTTTGATACATTTCTAGATAAATGGATGCAACTTGAGACTATACCCTGAAGTGAAATATATTGGGCACAAATGTATAAATTTCGCATTTTTCCTGGTGCGAGAAACTGAAAGTGTAAATAAATACCAAGATGTATTATTTTAGGAAAAGGGAAGAAACTGTTCAAATGGGAATGGGAATGGGGGCAGGGGGTAAAGAAGGGAAGAACAAGAAAAAAATTCAATAGAAGGGATAAAATGGAAACAAAGCTTGTGTAAATAAAGAGGGGAAGAGTGGTTGAAGAGAGGGGAAAATGGGAAAAAAAGAAGCATCAAGATATGTCATGTACAGGTTCAAATTCCCTGTGATGAATGTTATCAATATGTATATCTAAAATATACCACTAAAATAAAATTATAAAATAAAAAGAAATTTAAGAAGAGAAAAAAATATGTGTGGCCATGAGAGACACTGAAAATCTTCAAGAAAGAGATAGAAAACTTGTAAGATTAAAAACCCTGGACAATGGATTAGCAAAAGATAAAAAGTACACTAGGATCTTCTACCCAGTGCCACAGCTAGGTGACAAAGTGATGCTCTGAAAAAAGTAACTATCAATCTAGACTACGATATCCAGAAAGGCTATCCTTTAGAAATGGAGAAGTATATACCTTCCAAAACAAGCAAAAACAGGAAATTCATGAGCACCAGATAAGGATTACAAAAGAAATTTAAGAGAGTCCTGCATCCAGAAGCAAAAGAAAGTTAACTATAATCACAAAAACATGTGAAAAAATATATCTCTCATCAACATATATCTCGCTTTGAATATATATTTGAAACAACTAGAAGAAAATCAACAAAAATGAAAATAAGACCTTACCTAGCAAAAACAACTTAGAATGTAGATGGAGTAAAATTTTAAAATAAAAGATAAAAACCAACTTTCTATATAAAAAATCCTAATCCTAAACTGCCTTAGAAATCAACCTCTCAAATAAAGAAACATATGACCTGAAAGTGAAAGGACAGAAAGTGATATTTCCAATAAATTTTAGCTTAATGCATCAGTAAGATAGAGTAACTATATTTGTACCTGACAAAATAGACTTTAAGACATAAACTCTAAGAGATAAAGAAGGACACTGTATAATGAACTAAGGATCAATTCAACAAGAAGATATAATTACAAATATATATGCACTTAGCATTGGGAACCCTGGTCTATAAAAGAAACACTATTAGACCTAAAGAGGGAGGCAGGCTTCAAAAAGACAATAATGGGGGATTTCAACACCTCGCTTTCACCAATAGACAGATCATCCAGACAGACTAGCAGCAAAGAAATTTTAGAGTTAAGTTAAACTATGGATAAAATTGGCTTAACAGACATTTGAAAAACATGTCATCCAACAGCTGCAAAATCAACACTCTTTTCCTCTTGCATATGGAACTTTCTTAAGAATAAACCATATGCTAGACCACAAAGAAGGTCTTAACGAATTTTAAAAAATTTAAATCCTAGTCCATAACTTTTCTAATCACAATGGAATAAAACAGGAAGTCGCTAACAAGAAATTTTAGAAAGTATACTATGTACAGGGATAGAACAATGCAGTTTTGGAAGAATAATGAGTCCCATAAGAAGCAAGGAAGGAAAATTTTAAATTTCACGCAAACAAATTAAAATGGAAACGTGACATACCAAAATTTGTGAGATGCAGGACAAGCAGTATTATGAGGAAATTTATAACCATGAGTGTTTATACTTTTTAAATGGAGATTTCAAATGACCTAACAATACCAAGAACAGAGTAAGCACAAACTTAGAAGGAAAGAAATAATAAAAACGAGAACAGAAATAAAATAGAGGCAATCAGAAAACCAAATATATGATATTAGAAATGAAAAAGAAGACATTACAACTCGTATCACAGAGATACAAGTGATCATTGAAGATTATTTTAAAAATACATGCTAAAAAATTGCAAAATCTTGAAGACATAGAGAAATTCTGGGCACATATAGCCTACCAAAATTGGAACATGAGGCTCTAATAATACCAGAATAGACCAATAACAAGTAATAAAAGTGAATTTTTTTAAAAAAAAGGTCCAAACTCATTTATTCTATCAGGCATACATTATCCTATTACCAAAACCAACGAAAAACACGCAAAAGAAAATAAACTCATTCAGGTATAAAATGGGAAGGAAATGTTTCTTAAATTCACCATCCAGGCACTCAGAAGTCACTGCAGCCATGGTCCAACGAGGCTTTGCTACTGTTCAAGCTGGTGGGAGATATTTATATCATTGATGTGGTGCTTGTTTTTCAGGTATGCAAAATGGAAGAGTAATGTGGTCACAAAAGTTTTCGCCCAGATTTCAGAGGAAGGCCTGGGAAGCCAAGCAATACTTCCTGGAGCGGGAAGTACACAAAGCTGTGAGAATGAAGGCAAAGGTGCAATGGTGACCCTCGGAGGCTGGAGACTATTGGGAATGTGGAACATCTTCCAAGGAAAGCCGCAGCACAATAGTGAAGCCAACCTAAGAAAGAGGCTATATGGGTTATAACAGATAAGGTCATTGGGATGGGGCTACTTAGGCCCTATGGAACTCACATCTCACCACCATGTGTCTTAGATGTCAGACAAGTATCTATAGTACTTAAATTTGCCCTTCTGGGTTTTGATCTTGCTTTGGTCTGATTCTTTTCTATCTCCCTATTCCTCTGTTTTGGAATGAAAATATTTATCTTGTGATATTGTACCCTGGGATCATGTAACATGCGTTTTAATTTTACAGAGATTCACTACTGAGTTTGCCTTGAATCTCAGAAAAGACTTGGACTTGGGCCTTTGAATAATGATGGAACTGTTGAGCTTTGGGGATGGAATTATATTCTGCGTGTACAATGGAAATAGTTGTATTATGTTAGGCAGAATTATGAACCTGCTATTGTCTTTAGAGATTAAGTATGTTTAAGGAGATGTAGTTATGTATGAAATTGACAAGGTGTGAATTGTTACCACTAATCCTGATTTTTCAATTTCATTAGATTAAGAAACATCTAAAAGATTAGCAAAGCACCTCCCTAGATATGTCTGAGTGGGTCATGGAGGCATGATCAATAAATATTTGAAAAAATGCAATCACTATCCATGAGGGAAATCCAAATCAAAGCTTTAGTGAAATGCCATCTGTTATTGCTTATATCTAGATGTGCCCCCAAAGCCTTATGTTATTTTAGGTATGGATTTTCAGAGGTGGCTGAATCTACAGTGTGTGAATGTGGATTAAGGGTGTGATGCTGAGATTAAGAGAGTGTGGTACTGAATTAGTCCACTACTTGGTTTATCATAGTTCTGGGAGTGGATACCCAACCTGAATATGGGTGGCACCACACGAAATGCTTATACCTGTGTGAGAGAAAAGTGAAAGGGAAGTTTGATTTACTGCTGCTTCTGCTGCCTGCTGCCTGCTGCTTGGTGCCTTCTACCTGCTGTGCCATGAACTTTTTCTCCTCTGCCATGCTGCCCTGCCTTGGAGCCAGTCAAATACGGACTGAAAGCTCTTACAAACTCAAGGCCAAATAAACCTTTCCTCCATTAATTTTGCAGGTTGGGCATTTTGTCTCAAAAATGAGGAAAGTAATTTAGACAGATTTTAGTACCAGAGAAGTGGGGTCATTTCTGTGATGTTACCCAAGCATGTGGTTTAGGAGCCTTTGGAACTGGCTCATGAGAAGAGATTAGAAAGGCTTGGAAATGCCCCCTGGAGAAGCAGCCCTGGAATGCTGTGAGCTGAGCTAGATGGGAGATTCTGGCTGGAGCTCATAAGATTGGAATGTTGATGCCAATGCAACTGGAAAAAAGATTTCAACTGTGAAGAGGTTTCAACAGGTTCAAGAGGTTTTAATTTGGAAAGACTCCATTGGCAATTTGCCTGCATTTTGCTCATGTCCAGAGTTAAATTAAGGGTAGTGGACTAATTCATTTTATGGAAGAAATTTCAAATTGGTCTCATGTTTAGGTTGTTGCATGGCTATTATTGGAGCTTTTTTTGCCGGATCTATGTTAAGAATCAAGAACAAAGAGCCCAGCAGAATGATTTAAAAGGTTTTGAGTTTGGCCAGAAAGAAAGCTCCAGTAAAATTACAGCATGCAAATATGGACCCGTGGAGTACTTGGTTGCTATAAAAAAACAGGACAGCAGGAAAAAATGTCACAAGGACATCACAAGAACCAGCAGGACAAACAGGACAAGAACAGCAGCATTTGTAAGGGTAAAAGACTAGGCTTTGAGAAGATAGCCATAGAGCACTATGTCCCGGAATGGTGGTGGCCTAGAGAATTCGTTCCTTGGGATTGGACTCACAGCACTTAGTGATCTAGGTCCTTGACCCCTACAGCCAAGACAGAAGGAAGCCTGGTTACTGCTCCAGCTGGCAGCAGACCCTGGTGTCATCCACGTGCTGCTGGTTTTAGGCGCATGCAGAATGCAAGAGTTGTGGAGTCAGAAAGCTTCCCCTAGATTTCAGAAGAAGGCCTGTGAGGCCAGGCAGTGTGCCCCTGAGAAGGCAGTGTGTGAGGCTGTGAGCATGAAGTTGAAGGTGCAGTGGAGAACCCAGAAGTTTGGAGAAGCCAGGAACATGGATCGCCTGAGGAAAACTTCAAGGAGGGACTAGAGCCAGCCCAAGAGAAAAGCTGTGCAAGCTACAACCAGTGGCAGTGTCATAGTGGAAGAGCCACCCAAGCCCTTTGGAGTTCATGTCTTGTCAAGGATTGCCCTGGGTGCAGGATATGGAACTACAGGATTTAATGTTTGCCCTGCTGTATTTTGGATTTGCTTTGGTCTCATTCCGTTCTAACTCCTATTTGTATCTTTTGGAATGGGGATGTATATTGTGTGCCACTGTATTTTGCAACTGTTTGACTTTCTTTTCATTTGTACGGGAACTTGTACAGCTAGGAGTTTGCCTTAAATCTCAGAGGAAACTGGACCTGGATGTTTTAGCAATGCTGAAACTGTTAAAATTTGGGCAACTCTTAGACATGGACTAAATGCCTTTTGCATAAAGGGATGTGCATGAGTCATTTGGGTTCCACAGGTGGAATATTGTTGCTCATATCTAGAAGTAATATCTCCCCACAAAGCCTCATGCAGTCACAGGGGCAGGAGCCTCTCAGAGGTGGCTGGATCTAGGGTATGTGCAGGTGGATTAAGGGTGTGATATTGGGATTAGTCCAGTATTAGTTAGCTTGGTCAGTTGCCACAGCCTTGGATAAACACACAGAGGAGCCTCAGGAACAGGGGGGCTGGCCTCACAAACCTACAGGCTGTAAAGCTAGGCAGAAAAGAACTGTGACTTCCAGGATGCCAAAATTGGAGTTTCTGGAAAGAAACCACTTGTTCCAAACTACAAAGAATTTTTTTCTTTGGACATACTTTTTTCCTTTTTTTTTCTTCTTTATTTCTTTTTTTCTTTCTTTCTTTCTTTCTTTCTTTCTTTCCTCCTTCTTTGATAGTTTATTGGGGTTTGTGGAACTTTCCTTTTTTCTTTTTTTTCTTTTTTTTCTTATTTTTTTCTTACTTTTATATGTGATTCATTCTTTTCTCTAACTGCTTTTAAGATTCTTTTCTTACGTTATACTTACAAGATTTTGACTATAATGTGTCGTGGAGCGGTTCTATTCTGATGGTGGCTGCTTGGAGTTCTATATATTTCACTTATCTGGATGGGAAATTCTTTTATTTGGAAACTTTTATGCTGTTATTTTAGTAAACAGGTTTTTACGCTATTTGTGTTGTGTTCTAATTTTTCATTAATTCCATTTAACCTTAGATTTGTCTTCTTCATGTCATCTAGCAACTGCTGGATCCATTTTTCCTGTTCTCTTGTTGTTTTTAAGGTATCTCTCATTAATTGGACACTGACAACAGCCCTGTCTTCTAGTTCTGTCACTGTCCTCACATTGGCCACATCTCCGACATTTTCTTTTTCTTTTTTCTTTTTTCTTTTTTTTTTTTTTTGTGCTGGGGATCGAACTCAGGGCCTTGTGCTTGGAAGGCAAGCACTCTAATCACTGAGCTAAATCCCCAGCCCCTACTGCCTACATTTTCAATAGAATTTTTAATCTCCTGAATTTCTATTTGGAAACTTTTTGCGGACTCATTCTTTTCTGTGCTGATTGTTTTTGTGTTATTTTGTTTACCTCTGCTAGCTTTTTATCAGTGTCTCCTCTAGACTTGCTGATTGTTCTGTTTATTTGCAGCATCAAAATTGCAAAAGTGAAAGACTGTTTTGAGAAGAGAGCCACAGAGCACCATGTTCCAGAATAGCAGTGGCCTAGGGAAGCTGTTCCCTGGGATTTGGTTCATAGGCACTTGACCCCTGTAGTCAAGAGAGAAGAAAGCCTGCCTCCTGCTCCAGCTGGCAGCAGAACCTAGGATCATCCACGTGGTGCTGGTTTTAGGTGTACGCAGAATGCAAGTGTTGTGGGGTCAAAAAGGCTTCCACCCAGATTTCAGAAGAAGCCCTGTGAGGCTAGGCAGTGTGCTCCTGAGAGGGCAGTGTGTGAAGCTATATGAAGCCGAAGGTACAGTGGAGGTGCCAGAAATTCAGAGAAGCCAGAAACGTAGACAGTCTGAGAAAAACTGCAAGGAGGGAGCAGAGCCAAGCCAAGAGAGAAGCCATGAGGGCTACAGCCACCAGCAGTGCCTTAGGGGCAGAGCCACCAAGTTTGATCTTTGCAGTTCACAACTTGCCACAGATTGCCTCAGATGCTGGATGTGGAAATACAGGACTTAATGTTTGCCCTGTTGGATTTTGGACTTGCTTTTTTCCCATTCCTTTCTGTCTTCCTCTTTGTACTTCTTGGAATGGACATATCCATCTTGTGCTATTGTATGTTAGAAGTGTTTAACTTTATTTTCATTTGTAGAGGGGTTTGCAGCTAAGAGTTTTCCTTAAGTCTCAGAGGAGACTTTGGCCTTGCACTTTTCAACAATGCTGAAACTGTTCGGATTTGGGCAACTGTTAGAGATGAACTAAATCCCTTTAGCAAAATAAATGTGCATGAGTCTTTGGGGTACCAGGGATAGAATGTTATGGCTTGTGTCTAGATATTCCCCTCAAAGCCTCAAGCATTCATAGGTAGGGCTTTTCAGAGGTGGCTGGATCACAGGTGTGTGCTTCTGGCATCAAGGATGCAATGCTAGGATTAAGGGTGTGAGTGTTACCTGCCATGAGTGGGTAGCCTGGATAAGAGATAAGTGACAGAAAGAGGGTCATCACTTGTCACTTGTTGTTTGTTGCTTTCTTGCTGCCTTCTGCTTGCCCTGCTTTGCCATGAACTGTTTCTCCTCCGTGATGCTCCTGTGCATCCCAGCCTGCCTCGGAGCTAGCTGACTACAGACCAAAACCTCTATGAACTGTAAATCAAATAAACCATTCCTCCTCTAACTGGGTTTTGTGTACTTTGTTGACAATGTACTTTGTTGCTGACAATAAGGAAGTAACCAAGACAGAAGTATAAGGGAATTAATAGTGTTAGAAAACAGTTGCAGTAAAGAACAAATAAGAAAAAGAAGGGGAAAAAAAGAGAGAGCAAAGTAAAGGAGATAGATAACAACGCAGAGAAAAAAGTTGAAGGGGGAAAAGACAAAAGAGAGAAAAGAAACTGAAAAGAAAAAAAGAGGAAAAAGGGGAGAAAAATCTCATCCCCCCATAACTGATGAAGGAAAGAAAAAAATAAATAAATATAAAAATATATTTAAAAGAATGAGTCAAAGAAAATATTCTTCTGTAATTTTGAATGAATGATTTATTTCCAGGATCCTAAGCTTGGAATTCAGCCTGGTACAATATTCTCTTCCTAGCTTTGGTCCCATGGGTTTTTGATGTGCCCTTCCTGCACCAGAGACCCCTCTGTCTATTTACTTCAGACTGTGGTAGCCTTGGAAGCTAAGGTTTGTCTTTGCTCACACTGGTAGATGAAAAAAGTGATCAGCTGTCTGGTCTCTGCTGGATGTACACCACGGGGTACAGGTTCAAGTGGATCATTGAACTAAATGTCAACACTCTAGGGGTCTAGTTGCTCCCTATGGAAGACAGGGCCCATTCCCTTCCCAGCCTGAGCTTACACTTCTCAGGGGGCCTATGCCTGGCCCACACTCTCTCTGTGGAAGTCTCCCATGATTGTTTTTCACTCATTCACTTTGGTAGGGTAACACTGGAGTCTCTGAAGCTATTGGCCAAGTTTGCACTTTCTCCCTGGTCTGCTGGACCTCCGTGCTTACCTTCTTTCCCTGAGCAACGTCCTTATCCATGATCAGGCATTTGGCTAGTCCCCACCTCTACCACCCTGTGCCAAGAGGAGGCAAAATGTAGAGCTGGTTTGGAATTGAAGGATGGTCATGTTGTATGGGCAGTAGTATTTTTGATGCTCTGTGGGCAGCAATCTCATATCCATGTTTATAGAAGCATAATTTGTAATATGTCAATCTTGGAAGTGGCTTATATGTCCATTGGGTAGATGAACAGGTAAAGAAAATGTGGTATAAATACACAAGGGAATATTATTCTCCCATAAAGAAAGATAAACTTCTGTCATTTGTAGGAAAATAGATGCACCTTGAGACAATACTGTTTGGTGAGATAAATCAGACACACAAGCTTAAATATCATGTGGTTTCTCTTATATGAGAAATCCAAAATATAAATAAAGAGGAAAATAAAAGACAGATAATAGGAAATAGGGAGATAGTTCTTTCTCAAATGGGAAAAGGGACCAAGAGATGGAGGGAGTGGTGTTAGAGGAGAGGGTAAGGGGATAAAAATAAATTAAGATGTGTTATGGACATGCACCAACTCCCTACAAGGAATGTAATCAATATGTACCATAAACGCGTACTAGTAAAAAACTAAAATTGAATAAAAATTATTTAACAAATATAGAACAAAATAATTGGCTACAACATCCAGAAGTCCTCAAAATTTCTTAAGTAAACATTGACAAATTTGAAGCCAGTATCCCGACTTCAACAGCAATAAAATAATTTTCTATTTAAAAAAAGATTAGTCTCATGGATAAGTTCCATTTGAGACTACTGATAATCTACATTTTTTAAATGTAAGGCAAGGAAAATATTTTTCACGAGACTCGGGAACACATATTTTTATAGATTACGTTAGACATTGTTCCTGCTCTATGATCATGTGTCGCTAACCCATCCCCCCAATCCTCCACACACCGAGAAGGAATAAAGACAGAGAACTTTGGCAACAGACACTAGTGGTGTAACACGAACATATTTCCAATTAGCCAAGGCCACGTTATCATAGCAAGAGTGAGCAAGGAGCTTGCAGCAAGGATTCTTGATTGTTAGAGTTATCAAGAAGCCACAGCACACAAAGCTCCAGTCCTGCCTAGAGGGATGAGTAGAGCCACATCATGCTCTTTCTGCTGCCTTTCAACAGTCCAACAGGTTAGAGGAGTTTTCCCCTTCTCCTACTTCCAGACTTTGTGACACACAGGATTTCCCATAAATTAAGTGCAAAGAACAGAGGGTAGGAGTTAATCCTTGATTTAGAGCATGTTGAAGTTCTTGGAGTTGTATTGGGGTTTGGGCAGGAAGAGGTTGGGAATGAGTGCAGCCTGAAGTGGGTTACAGGCTGCCAGTTAGGCCTGTTGGTCAGCCAGATTGTCACCCTAAGGGATATCAGAGAAGCCTTTTTGGTGGGCCCAATAGTGGATGATGACAACTTGGGCTGGAAGCCACATAGCCTGTAGCAGGGTCAAGATCTCAGAGGGAAGTTTGATGGGAGTGTTCTAGGTAGTAAGGTGGCCTCTTCACCTCCAAATGGCTGCATTAACATGAGTAACATGCAAGGTATAAGGTAGACTTCTGTAAACATTGAGTTTGAGGCCCATACCTAATTGAAAGGCCCTAGGTAGGGGTGTGAGTTCCAATTTTTGGGCTAGGATGGTATTTCCAGAAAAGAGCCTGGATTTGATAACTTCAGAGAGGCTATCGACAGCATAATTTTGTGGCTATCAGTAAGCTGCTGCCATCAGTACACCAGGTAGTCTCAGGTCAAGAGCCAAGGAAGTTCTCAGGATCCCAGGTGTCCTGTAAGTCTGGCCTCATGCTGTAAGAGAAGTTGATAATCTCAATGCAGAAATGTTAGAGTGAAGTCTGAGTATTGGGATGGGGCAGGAGGGTGGCTGGGTTTAAGGTCTGGCAGGTTTTAGTGTTCAATTTGGGGGTAACTAGGAGCACAGTGTGGTATGTATCCTGTCACCAGAGATCCAACAGAAGGCCCATGAGTTCAGGTGTATAAAACCTGAGGGGGACTGTAAACAGCTAGGGCTCATGCAAGGATTAATTTGTTAGCCTGTGGTGCAAAGAGGGCAATAACTGCTAGAATCCTCAAGCATGTGGGCCATCCCTTAATTACTGCATCCAGAGATTCAGAGAGGTAAACCACCAAGCACTGGGGCGGGTCCCAAAGACTGTATTAGGACCCTTAAAGCTAAACCCAGTTTTGCACAAACAATGGAAGAGAGTTTGGTGGAACTGCAAAGGGCCAGGGCTGGGGCAGTAGTGATTCTTCAAGGAGGGTGACAGTTTGTCTCATCTCAAAGCTCCAATGTAAAGGTCTGTCCTAGGGCTGATTTACAGCTTCATAGAGGGGTTTAGGGAATTTGGATTCAACAGCATGAAGCCATCCCTAGGAAAGACTCAAGCTGTTGTTTGGAAGCTGGGCAGTTCTTATTAACAATTAGATCCTACAAGGTTTCTAAGGCCATGGTACCTATAAAGCTTTTAGTGCCCAGAGCAAATGTGAGTCCTAGAAACTGTAGTTTTTGTAAGGAGATTCGAGCTTTTCAAGGGCTGACTTTGTAGCCATTTTTGGCCAAAAGACTTTGATAATATTTTGGGCTGACACAATTTTATCGTAGCTACAGATCTGAAAGTTGTCTATATATTAGAGAAAGTTTCTCTGAGAGGATAGGGTGAAGGAGTCTACATCCTGGGCTAATGCCTGATCAAAGAGGTTGGAACTATCTTGTGGCAGGAACCCCCTGCCATAAATTCAGGAAGCCACAGACAATTACAGACTGGCAGGCTCCATGTTTTCATGACAACTAGTAAGGGATGTGCTAAAGAGGACTGACCTTTGGGCCCCTGCTTGTTAAAAAGAAAAAAAAAGAAAAGAAAGAAAGAAGGTAAAAGTAAACAACAGGAAGGGGACGAGGGGGGAAAGCCAAGATACATCATGTACAGGTACAAAACAACTATGCTGATTATGATCATTATGTATACAATGTGCCAATACATGTTCTTGGTAAAAATAAAAAGAAAAAAAGAAAAAAAGTAAACAACAGGATTAACCAAAATGACCTAGCAGGCATCCCCAAACAGTGAGGTAACTACATTCTTGCGCAAAGTATGTGTAATCAACAAAGAGTGTGTTTACCTGTATTCAAATAAGGTGAAAACGTGTGTGTCCAATCAGTAGGTTTAATTTATACCCTAAAAATCTTGGTAGGGCAGGGTTTCACAAATAAATTCAGCTCTCTTTGTTCAGTCTTTGCTCAGGGTTTGGACAAGAGTGCCCTGGATCATGTTGGCACACACTAAAAGTGCTGTTTTCTTGTGACCAATATGTGATGACTTTGTTTCATTGGTGTCTATCTCCCTCCTGCAACAATCCCAGAAGCCTTGAAATAAGCCTGTACTGGTGAGTTGTTGGGTGATGCGGGTGTTGAGGACCTGCCATTTGAAGGAAATACAAAAGATGGCATCCTTGAAATCCAGAACTGTGAACAAGGAACCCTTTTGGAGACACCTGTTTGAGAACTGTATAAGGGTTAAGGACTATGGGATAAATAGGAACCATTGCCTCATTATTAGTCCTTAGGTCTTGTACCATCTGTAGTCCTTTACACTGCAATAATGGGGGTTTGCAAGGGAAGTTAGAAGTGTATAGGAGTCCAGCCCCAAGGAATTTGTTAATAACAGTCTGAGCCACGTGAGAGATTTAGATCTGAGGGAGTATTGGGTTCTTTGGGGAAAAGAGGGTGAATCCTTGAGGGTAATTTTGACAGGCTGGGCCATCTTGGGCCATCCCAGAAGGGAGGTATCTCAGAATTCTCAAAAAATTGAGTCCTAAATGTGAAAGGCTTCAAGGTGACTAGGAGAGGACGCTAAATAATAGGAAAGGGAGATCAGATGTCCACAGGGTGGAGATCATAGGTAGCTTGTAATTTGACCATAATATCCTGTCCAGCTAGCAGAATGGAGCAACTAGGAAAAATTAGGAAAGAGCATGAGAATTTTCCATTTAGCAAGCAGGTTAGGAGGGGAGTACACCAGAGTTTTGTTTGTGGTTTGCCATCTATCCTCTTAGGGAGGATCAGGATCTGTAAAATCCAGCCCAAGAAGGGGATCGAAGGAGAGTACATGGCCCCTGTGTCAGTGAAGAATGTTAGTGTTCCTGCCACACCAACATAACTCTAGACTCCTTATAGATGATGGAGAGTGGAGAGTTGAAGATCCTTTAGACCTCATCATTCTAGATGCTCATATTCCTCAAGTAGAGGAACCTAGAGAGTAAAGTCCTGATTTGGAGTTAGGGCTTTGCAAAGTGGATATTGATCCCTCTTGAGGGAAAGAAGGACTGTGTTGCCTCCCATCTAAGTAGGGACATGGTCCAGGTGGGGATTTATATCCTTGTGGCTTGGGACACTGTTTGCTCAAATGTCCCATCTGTCCACAGGTGGGAAACAATTAGAAGGTGAAACGCCCTTTCAACCATTTATGGAGACAAAGTGTCCCCTTGGCAGGCAGGGCTTGGATGATAGCAGCAGCCATGTATTGGAACTGATGTTTGTCTTTCTTAGCCTCTACCGTAGCCTTCCTGATCCTGAGGCCTCCTCTCAATTGCTGAAAACCTAGATGGCAATAGCTAAAAATTTGGGGCAGGAAGTTTTGATTCTTTGCTGTAATGTTTGTGACGTTTGACTAATGTCAAAATTCTCTATTCCGAAGAGGGTGGCTAGGGCTGGGACACAGTCCCATGTCCCATGTAGGGTGTGTTGCACAGAGAATTCGTCCCTGCCAGTGCCTTAGTGTTCACATTTTGGAGACTGAGGCAGTCTTACTTGTGCCCTTTAGTAGATCCAATTAATATTTCTCATAGAGTAAGTTGATATGCCTCTATTTTGCGTAGGGGGAGCTATTACCAATTTGATACAATGTCTATGCCCCTTATACCAGCAGATAAAAGAGTCAAGAACGTCACAAGAAGCCCGTTGAAAAATAACAACTCCCCTGTAAATGTGTATCTTCATTCTATCTATCCTTGCCTTTTGAACTCTAGCTTGCATCAAGACTTTCTCAATATGTCTTGGTTTTTCAGTCCTTTTCAGGAGAGGATCCCAAGCTAGACATAGTATTCCTTCTCGTCAAACATTTAGGTAAATGTGACACAGCTTCTTTGCACAAAGAACATTTCAATATTCACCATTTCTATTTTCATAATATTGCTCTCCTTTACATTTTTATGCTGTAGTTCTAGAAAATAATCTCTTCCTGCAGACTGTTTTATCCCTTCTGTGAGGAAAGCTTTAGGTCCCCAGCAGCAGTTTGAGCCAAGGGATCTTAGCCTTTTTGCCAAACTTTCTCTTCATTCTTCTGCCTGACTTGCCCAAGACATTTACCTGGAAAATACAGGAAAGAGATTTTCAAGAGCAGGGAGCCTCTTTTCCCCTAGGATTGGAACTATAGAAAAGGTTTTTGGGTTCTGCAGGTATTTGGAACATGTAACAGGTTGCATCTGATCCCCAAGAGCTGCTTGTCTTATGGGTGGCAATTCCAGGAAAAAAGGGACATATTATTTGGACAGATGCCAATCTGACTAAAGACAGTAACCCATGAGCTTGTTGGGCTGAATTGCATGATTAAAACATGAACAATGATAAAAGCTCCTGTTTCTGGGGTTTTAGTGACACATGGGTAGTGGTTAATGACCTTGTCACATGATCAGGTAGAAAATGGAAACCTGGCTCATTTAAGGGACATCCATGTGGGACACAGTCCTGTGGACAATTCAGGAGTGTCTTCAACTAAGACATAATGCTTATCAGAAAAACAAAACGAAACAAAACTTCCAGGTTTCAACAGCAGCTGGAATTGAAAAAGTGATATCTTCATGTGCTCACTTTAGGTGGCCACCTTGGCCCACAAAATGAGTTGACATGAGGGCACTGCAGCAATACAGAGATGGTGCTGAATCTAGATGTGGTCTTCTACCCCTTACGGCACACAATGCTACCGTAACTGTTCTGTCTGCTACCCAAAGGGACAGGGACTTCAGACAGCTGGGCGGCAGATTTCTTGGTGGGAAGGCCCTAAACTTTTCTGAACGTGAGACTGCCAGTTGTCCTGAGTGCTGCAAACAGGTCTTGACGGGAGTAGACACTGACTCTGAAGTGGACCGTGCTTACCTGGTACAAGAGGAAAATGCATAGAGAGCTAAAAACGAATCAGAGCAGAAGCTAATACATAGATTTAAACAAACACATGTCATTTCTATGGACCAAACAACATACTGTGCAACCCACGATGTCCGGCAGTGGGCAGAAAGCCGCACTCCTCAAAGCATAGGTTGCTGGAAAAGTAAAATGAACGGTTGAAAGACTAGTTGTCTATGAGGATGGGCTGATAAAGACATGAAGGGCAATTAAGCAAACTTTGAGGAGAGTGTGTTCATACTCAGCATGAGGGAGTCTGGAGGAATGTTCCAACCAGATACCTTCTTGTTGGCTGGTGGATCTGGAGGAAAACTGAGTAGAGATGGATGATGATATCACTGTATAAATACGCTCACATAACTGCAAGTTCTTTTATATTTCATCTGCTACCTGATGTGGTAGTCTCACCATGTGGTAGGCAAGCACCATGTCCAAAGCTAAAGTCCCTTCAAAGGTGAAAAATTAGGATATTAATGGATTGGAAGAGGGGGACGAAGTAGAGGTGGAGGAGGAAGAGAACCTAGGCGCAAAGAAAAAAGTAAATTATGGAAAACGAATATCACATTTATACCTGCAGTAAACCTCAATTAGTTTAATTATTCCAGATGCCTGAGAGGGTCAAACTGTTTGCTGAACATCCCGCTTTTGGAATGTAAGTCTACAAACTGAAGAGATTTCAATGTAGATGACACCTTCATACAATATGATGTACTGGTCACATAATTAATGAATGAATGATCTTTGAGTCATGCGGTAGATTCTTTTGAGTTTTATATTCCTTGGACATGAAGGATCTCTGCTTGGAGACAAGGATTTGGCTTTCGATATGATCTACATTCCAGGGATCCTCATTCCAGTGTGGTCCTGTCCCATACCCTCAAAGAAAGAATGCAGAGGTATCAAAATACATGGGTCTTACTAGATTCCTACCCAGTTTGTTATCACTTGACCATACTTATATCCAATCATATTTCAGCATAGTTGCTCATGCCTTAATCATGTATATACAATGACCTCCATAAAAACCCACAGGACTAGGCTTGGAGAGCTTCCAGAGAGTTGAAGAGCAAGACATTTCTCGTGGGTGGTGAGAGCAGCAAAAGCTCCCTGCCACTTCCTCCACATTTAGCATCTTTCTATTTGTATCCTTTGTAATAAATCAACATAGTAGGTAAGTGACTATTTCTCTGGATTCTATGACCCATTCAATTTAATTGAAGCCAATAAGGTGTTCTGGGAATCCAGATTTACAGCTGGTTTCTCAGAAGAACAGCTAAAATAACTTGAGTTTTGTAACAGGTATCTAAAGTGATTGGAGGTTTCGGAGACAAGCCACTGTAGGATCTGACAGTGTCACACACTGACACTGCACATATTGTGATCACGGATTCGATCCGTGTGTTAGAGTACAAGGGAAAAACTGAGTTTCAACAGTTTTCCCATCTCTGTCATTGCAAGTGGTTTGTGTGCACTTGGACCTATTGACTTTTTCCCTTTAGCCCTCTCCGGAGTCACGCTGTCATCACGCCTGCTCCTCAGTGTACTCTGATTCCTGCATTGGCCATGACAGGGTGGAGCTGCCTGGTGACAGGAGCAGGAGGTTTCCTGGGCCAGAGGATCGTCCACTTGTTGCTGCAAGAGGAGGGACTACAAGAGGTCAGAGCCCTGGACAAGATCTTCAGACCAGAAACCAGGGAGGGATTCTCTAGTAAGTGAACTGAAGGCTTTGCGGTAGGGCTCCATTGCAAGTGTGGGAGGGGATGCTTTCCGAGATAAATAAAGGGGACTTGGAGCCCTCCTTTGTCCACACTCATCAGGAAGAATTGAGGCTGCACAGCATAAAAGATCTTGCGTAGCTGTTGGGAGACAGGATTCTGGCCTTGATACTGGAGAGTTGTTCTCAATCTCACTCAACATCCAGGCTCTTTGTATCCCAAATCGAGAACTGAGCAGGACACACAGAAGCAGTAAGAAAGACAGAGATTTTTTAAAGGAAAATACACTCCTCAGAGTGGAAGTAGAACAATGAGAAAACTCAAGAACAAGTCTGACTGACAGCAGCCCTCTCTGCTTTCAGTTTTGAGGTATTTATTGGAAACTTTCCTGGGTCTTGGGGCCTGGGGCAACACATAAGGAGGAACTCTATCCAATTAATTGAAACATATTAGGAGGGGAGTTTCTGAGTTTATATCGGGTTGTACAAAACCACAGTGGCCGCCAAAATCCATCAAGGGTTCAAAACTTCAACGCTAATGATATAATAACCACTGGCTTACCCTGGGTTACTCTGAAATAGTAAGGGCACATGTTCCTCGGGCCCATGCCAAAGGTAAAAAAGTATAAGGGCATGGACATATTTTTTTAGGCTCATGTTAGGAAGCTAAGAAAGTATGCTAATGGTAGGAACATATTTCTCAGGCTTAGGCCACAGTGATTAAAAATATGGTGAGAACAACATGCTCTTTTGATCTCCAACAGCCAGAGGTATCCCATCTTTTGTGAACCTAATAGCAGGATGTCTCCACACTGTGTATCTCCTGCCTAAGCCTGACCCAGAACTGGTCAGCCTGACCCACAGGCAGCCACTGGGCCTCTGGGCCTCTCTACTTCCCGTCTAGAAATCGCACATCTCTTCTCATCACCTGCAGCTCATTGATGTGCTCAAGGTTCTGAACCTGGCAACTCTCCTGCAACATCTGCCAAGGACCATTAAGCCGGGGCCTCAGCAGCGAGTCCTTGACTCAGTTGCTCTGGGTCTTATTGTTGGTTTTGTTCTGTTTTCTTTTGAATAGTCAGTATTTTAGGTGAAGATGAAAGGGAGTGCAAGTAAAGCTGCCCTTGTGTATTTATATGACAGAGAGAGAGACAGCAAGACAGAGAATAAAGTCATGAGTACCTGTACAAAATTACTGTAGTTCAGATAAGTGAAAACCAGCATGGCCAACACACCCCACCTGGAAGCCTCATGTTTTTTTCTTACCACACTTTTCTGATCTTCATCCCAACAAAACAAGTGGAGCAGAGTTGCTGGAGCTGCCCATTGTTCTTTTCCCAAATTGCTGCCCCTGCTGCAAATAAAAGTGCTGGATGGAGACTGCATTTTCCCAGCTGTTTTACCCCAGATCTTTAAAACAAACCTGAGCTGAAGGTAGGAAAGAGGGCTCACCCATCTGGACAGGAAACAAGAGGAGACTGAACCCGCGTCTTCGGAGTAATGCATCTTAGATGTCAGGCTGCATTCCATCCCTGAGGCCACATCGCTGGGGCCTGGGGCTGACACTGGACACAGGTAGTCTTCAGTCTTTCTCACTGTCCCCCTATGTGCCTTAAACCCACTCTCTGCTCCGCTTCCCCATCCTGGGTATCTAGGGGTGAGGCATCTAGCTGCGGCCTCTGGCTGCCCAGATCACCCTGATGTGCACACAGAAACCCCTCCAGGAAACTCAGAGACCACACCTATCCCTCTCCTCTTCTCTGCTCTTCTCTAACCTCTTCCTCTATCAGCCCTCCTCCCCCGAGGGCTTCAATCGTGTCTCCAACAAGCAAATATTAAAATAGAAACTGAACTAACTGTTTGCAAACCTTATGTCTCTGCAGTGTTTACAACCTAACTGTTGGAGGTAGGAAAAAGCAGTGCTCAACTGACTGGAATAGCTCTCCAGGGTGACAATTCAGGGAGAGTGAGGGATAGGCAGGGCCTACAGAAAGAAAACTGAAGGTCACTCCAGTATTCTGCCTGTGCCGGCAGTGGTACGGTGTTTGCAGAGTAAATTAATCATGATCAGAAGACATTCCCAGGAGAGAGGACACATTGCTAAATTCCATTTTCATCAGACAAGGTCAGGCACAGAGAAGTTAATTAATTTGCCCAACTTGCATCAGGTAGGACAAGGTAAAGGGTTAGGGTCCAGGAGGTCTAAGAGTGATATCTGTGATCTTAATGACTAGTTTGTCAAGCAGCTTGACTCTGGGCTTCCCTGGAATCCACCTAAAAACAAAGAATTAACTGCATATGCTGCCTATGCAAAGCACTGACCAAAACCACATGACTTGGAAAAGGAGAAAAGTGCAGCTGGGACATGAAGTACCCACAACGCCCTCTCCTGGACTGTCAGGGTCGGCGAGCACAAATCCGGTGACAGCCCCTTTCCTTCTGGGTCTGGGATCCCCGTGCCCTCACAGCCATTCCCATGAGCCAGGCTTTCTGAAGTCAGCAGCAAAAATGACCCAGAGGAAGGGAGCGGAAGACACAGGAGGGACATGATGAGGGAAGAGTCCACTCTCAGGCTGGAACCCTTTCTTCCAGAACCCCTGACCAGCTGTCCTTCATTACAGAGCCTTGCTGGGGTTGCCCGCCCAAAGGAGGGGCCAGCAGGCACAGCTCAGCAGGACTTCACAGAGGATTTCCTTCTTTTGAACCACTGAGAAGGAGGAATCAGGTGGGGGGGGCTGCACTTTCCCTCTGACTTTCTGTCTCTCTTCTTGGGCCCTCGTGGCCGCTGTGAGTCCAGGTCATGTTTCCCTGCTCTGCCTCAGAAACGCTGATCCCAAACACCTAGTCCTGCCCCTGGGCTGCAGGGGAGACAGGCAGCGTGGGGGCGGGGCAGGGTGAGCCTTCCTAGCAGTGTGCTCTGGGCTCTGTCCCTGGACCTGTCTGAGCCTCAGGTTCCCCACCTATGCAGGAAACTCAGAATAAGAGTTCCCATCAGCTGAGGTCCTTAGGAAAGGCAATGAGTCAACTGTGAATTATTTGGGAATTTTAAAGCACACACACACAAGTGCAGAGTGTTGATGGAGATTCCATGAGGCACAGCTTCCTTTTCCTGGGCTAAGCTGAGGTGACCGT
>PVJO010018657.1:0-36146 GCA_004026905.1 Hystrix cristata
AAAAAACAAAAAAAAGTTCTCTGAACCCATCCCGGTAAAAGCAATGTAGTTTACACTTAGATGACTGATCCCAAAAAATCTCTTAGTTTATTTGGCCTCACAGGTACAACCTGTAATGCTATCCATGATCTTTTCTGGAAAGCGTCTTCATTTTCCTGCCTAACTCAGCCTAAGCCAGTATCAATGCTGTCATAAACACTCTGCCCTGCCCTGAAGCAACTCTCATTTTACCTAAGAACAGTACTATCTTGGGAGAAAAGACTGCCTGATTTTCAGGGTAGGCAGTCTGTTAAGGACTTGGGATTCTGAAAAAACTGCTCAAATGTATGTAGATTTTTCTGTACTATTAAAGGTTACCATTATTTACAGGATTCCACTCTCATCTGCAAAAATGTTCTGAAGCAATTTTCCCAAATTACAAGCAGAGGATGGTGACTGCAACTAGCCAATAAAAGTTCCAGAAACTGATAAAGCCTGTTCCTTTTCCCTAGCTCAGTCAGTATCTTCCCCTGCCTGGCTTACACAGCAGCCTTCCCCTTCTAGTGCCTTCCCCAGCTGGGGCTCCTCTCCCTAAGAACAGTTTATAAACCCTCCAGCCTGTAGAGAATGAGAAAGGAAAGTCCTCAGGCTTCTGATTCTATTCAGCTTGTGATTTCACATCTGGCTCTGATTATGGAAAAAGTGCAAGGCCAATGACTCAACACATTGGAAGCCATTACTAACTCCTGAGGCTCTTCAGCTAGTCAGACCCAAGGAAGGTCCCAGGCCTCCTTTATCTCCCTCAGCCATTCCCTTTCCCCTAACAGGTGTCTAAAAATGATGGACTATATTTTTACAACCTTCTCTGCTCCCATACAGGCACAGTCAGAGTTTGAAACAAAAGACAGGAGCAAAAGCTGGGTGTGGTGGCGCACATCTGTAATCCCAGCACTTGGGAGGTTGAGGCAGGAGGATTGCCTTGAATTCAAGGCCAGCCTGAACTACATAGTGAGTTCAAAACCAGCCTGAACTCCATAGTGAAACTCTGTCTCAAAAACACAAAAACAAAAAAAAGACAGGAGCAGGAGAAAATGAGAAGCCTTAGGTCAGATGACCAGATACTCATCACGGCACTGCTGCCCTCCTCTGCAAGATGAAGCCATTAGATGAGGATCAAGGCTCAACCCTTAGGACTGGGGATGCAGGTCAGTACATACTTGCCTAAACTGTACAGGGTCCTGGGTTCCATCTCCAGCACAAAGAAAGGGGAGGTGGGGAGAAAGATTGATTTGTTCCTTGCAACTCAGAATCTAAAATGCTGTAAGAGTCAGGGAATACATACTGATATCCTCTGAAAGCTGGGGAAACTCATAGATGTGTTCACAAGTGTTCCTACTGCTGGGGATACAGAAGCCGAAATCAAAGTCAAAGTTTTTCAGCAAGCGTTCCCGGAAATAGTGCCGTTCGATCATCCGGAAGTTTGACACAGGTTTGTCTCCTACTGTGAACTCCACTCTGCAAAATAAACTTCTGTGAGCCCGACTTTGCCTCCTCCCACCTCCAAAGCCAACCCCAAACCTAGGCGAGAACACTCTCTCCTACAAACAAGCAGAATGTTTTCCCCGCAAGAAATCATGGCACTCACGTAGCACCAACTGTCCGGAGGCGGAGAAATGCTGGCGTGAACTGGTATCGGACAAAACGCCCTGCGCTGATATCCACATCTCCACTCTCCTCCTCCTCCTCCTCCTGGTGATCTGAAAGAACACACAGAATCCTGAGCATATCACCTGGCACCACCAGCTCACACAGCACAGTGACAACCAACTAACACACCAACACCAGCCGTGAATACGGCCCCGCTGACCATGTCCTTGCTAACAGTGCACAGGCTCCTCGCAGCAACCCTGTGAGGTACAATGGTCTCCATTTCACAGACAAGGGAGCTCAAGTTCAGAGCGGTTGAGTAGAATGTCCAAAGTCCCAAAACAGCAATTCACACCAGTAGGGATTTGAATCCAAGTCAATCTGACTCCAAGCCTGTTCTTACATACTGTGCTATTTGCCTTGTATAACTCTGGGGCTCAGTCTACAGCCTAAGATGAACCCTAAAACATAAGCTGGATAATAGGCCCCTGGCATAGCTCTGTATAAACAGAGGAGGCCTGCTGTTCACCAAGTTGAAGCGCTAGCCACAAACCAAAAGACTAAGACTACAAAAGGTAAAGCTAGTCTAAAGTTCCTTCAAATAATACAAACATTTCTGACAGGCAGCAAGAACAAACCACTAGATATAGGTGCATTATTTAAATGGAAGACGTAGAGTTACAGTACTTCCTTGGGCTGATATCTGTTCTAGGCCATTCCAGACCCAACCCTCTGACCACCTGGGAAAGGGGGAAACATACAGGCAATGAACCATGTGGGACCTTATAAGATTAATGCTGGTCTCTGGCCTGCTCCATTCCTGAAACTAGGAGATAAAAGATTTAAAAAAAAATCAATTGGAGAATTGTTCTATTGTGAATAAGAAGTCAGCACCTTCGGTGTCCAGTATAGGAATTTTCTCCAGGACTAAGCTGAACATGGGTGGTCTCAAGATCAAAAATCTTGGCCTGTGACTCCCAAGAACACTGGCCAGCCAGATGGAGCAGGGGATCATATCCAGGAACTAAGAGCACTGGCTCTACCAGTGTGGTTCAAACAGCCAGGCCAAATCTTCACAGGGATTCAATGTCATCAGAGCAAGTGCTGCAGGGAGGCAGTGATTCAGTGGGAGGACAGTCTTATGAATTACGATTCTGAAATGAGACTGGGGAAGTTGAAAATCAGTATTTCTATGGTTGAGTTTTACACTGAAATACCTACTCTGAGCCAGGTCTAATCCAAATCCACATACTTGCAGTAACTTTGGGGGTCCTTGTAATGTCATAAGTATTTCAACATGTGCCTTAGGGACGAGAACACCCCAGACTCACAAAGCTCGCTGGCCTGCCTAACCATCCTGATACAAGATAGGTACCCAGAAACTTGAGCTTTTAGGAGTCTTGGTCAGTATTGTGTAGATCATGATAGTATAAAGGCAAGTGTGGGTGATCAGAGGCTCTAGCCTCGGCTTTGTGATGAATCTGAGCTAAGTCTTCTGAGGCTTTCTCAGGAAAGTTTTTTTTTTCTTTTTGTTTTTTGAAGTGCTGAGGATGGAACCCACGGCCTCGTACAAGCTAGATAAGAGCTCTACCACTGAGCCAGATGCCCAGCCCAGCAGAGTAATTTGACTTCTCTGCAATAGTAGTATCTGCCTTGTCAAATTTTAGGCTCCTTTGGAGAAGAAAATCAAATGAGAAAAAACCGCAAAATAAATTATTACAGACCGAAGTTGATACTAGGATTATTTGTGGCAATGTTCTTTGGGGGGGGGGGTGCTGGGGATTGAACTCAGGGCCTTGCACTTACAGGCAAGTGCTCTAGTGATGTTCTAACAAAAGACTAACTCCAGAGGGCACTAAATCTCCAATAATATGCTCCAAAGACGTCTGTGGTCCCCGATCAGAAATTAATCACCTGGGACTGAACTGCAAGAACAGGAAGCTTTTAATAAAGACTGATTTAACAAATCCCAAACAGATTAGTTCCTCAGTCTATAGTAGAAAACGGAAATTAAACCAAACTAAGGTTTCTGGTGGCAGAATCTGAGGCAGGGGTAGCAGATGCCATGTCTAGACCAGAACAGAAGGGGTCAAGAAGCAGCCCCTGAAATAGCCCAAGAAGCAGGCCACAGATAATAAGACCTTCAAACAGAAAGAGAGACGCAGAGGAAACTCAAGGAGCTAAAAGTGAAATCTGTGAGGAAAAGGAGCCCCTTGGCCACAGGTGAAATGAAGAAACCTGACAAAAAGCATGCTGTTCTTTGTGTCTGAGAGGATGGTGACCCTTGATACCATTCCTAATTAAATCTGGATTGCCTGCCATAACATCTTTGATACCAACAGCTTGCATGAAGTGCTATCTTACAGCCTGTTGTGTATTTGAGAATAAACTTTTGTTTAAAAAAAAAAAAATCCAGGATTGGGGATTTAGCTCTGTGGTTAGACTATCTGCCTTGCAAGCCAAGGCCCTGAGTTTGATCCTCAGCACTGAAAAAAAAAAAATTCCAAATCAGGACTTATTGGGAAACCCAAGGCACTCTTAAGAGACAGTGAGAAGAAAAGGTGAATTTACCTCCTGGCATAGATTAGAATCCTCAGTATCACCTTTCCAAGAGGATTCAAGGCTCACTGAATTTTCCTCACTATAGTTTAATTTCCTTTCTTAACTGGAGGCAATGTGATATGATGAAAGGGCACAAGACTCAGGAAAGCATCACTTGGAAATTCTGAGTCTCAGCTCCTTCTCCTCACAGAAATGTCAGGATTACACACAGTGGTGTGCAGAAAGATGCAAACAGTGACCAGCACAGTGCAGATACTCAATAAACACCAGCCTTCTAACACAGGCCAGGCTGCAGAAGGGGTCATGGGAGCAGGACACACCACGGTCAGGAAACAGGATGCAATGGCACACAAATATTTGACTTTCCAGAGATCTTCTGTTCAAACTGTAATCAGGTGATCCCTACAATATTGAGACCTACCTGAAATGCAAGGTTTGGCAATCTCAAAAAGCACTGTCCCCGTCTCCAAATCTCGAATTTTGAAGCGGGTAAAATCAATACTGTAGATATTGTCTTCGGGTTTACACAAATAATCTGAAAATGAGAAAGAGACAGAGAGATCAAAACTTACATAATCCTTCAAAATATGATTTAATCCTCAAGGTTTTTGTTTTGTTTTGGTTTGGGTTTTTGTCTGTTTGATTTGCAGTGTTGGAGAAGGAACCCAGAGTTTCGCACAATTCACTCACACTAAGGAAGCACTCTATCACTGAGCTACAGCCCCTAATTCTCAAATTTTGAAGCAAACTCGGTTTTGTTTCTTTTTTTTCCTATGCTGTTTATTTATAATACTCACCACTCCTCTAAAACATTCTCTGGTATCAAAATAAGACAAAATTTTTTTAAAATAATAATAATAAGACAAAATTGTATGACAGAATCAGGAGGTCTAAGAAAGAAACACAGAAGCCAGGCGTGATGGCACACACCTGTAATGCCAGCACTCAGCAGGCTGAGGCAAGAGAATTGCCAAAAATTCGAGGCCAGCCTGAACTACATAGCAAGACGCTGTCTCAAATGAAGTAAATGAAGAAAAAAGAAACACAGAGCAGGAACTCGGTTTGGATAAAGGAGCATCAAAAAACTTTTAGAATCAGAATACAAAAAAGGATTTCTTTGGAAACACCTACAACTCTGTCATTATCAACCTGGATATCACAAGATGGAATTTTTTTAAAAATCCATTTTAAAACATACTGATGACAGATAATACAATGTTTGTTTGCCAATCGTGAGTATGAGAAAGCAGGGATCAGTAAACTTTTCTGTAAAGAGCCAGACTATAAATAATTTAGGGTTTGTGGCCACATGGTCTATGTTAACAACTACTCAACTCTCACTATAGCACAAAAAAGTCCGTAGACAATAAGGAAGTGGATGAATGCGACTGCATCTGATAAAACTGTATTTATGGACACTGAAATATGAAATTTTTTATTTTTTGCAATACTGGGAATCAAAACCCAGTGCCTTTGCACCACTGAGCTACATCCTCAATCCTCCTCTGTCCTTTTTTTTTTTTTTTTTTTTTTAATTTTGAGACCTGGTTTCCTTGAGTTGCTAAATTGCCCAGGCTGCATTTGAACTTGCAATCCTCCTGCTTCAGTCTCTGAGAGTGCTGGAGTTATAGGCATGCACCAGTATGCCTGGCTTTGAAATATGAATTTTATATCATGTTACAAATTTTAAATTTATTTTCAACCACTTTTTAATACAAAAAACATTCTTGGCTGGAGATCTAGCTCAGTGGTTAGAGTGCTTGCCTAGCAAGCTAGAGGCCCTAAGTCCAATCCCCAGCACCAAAAAAAAAAAAAAAAAAAACAAAAAAAACAAAAAACAAACTCACACAGTGGAGCCAGGTGCGGTGATGCATGCCTGTAATCCCCTAGCACTCAGGAGGCTGAGGCAGGAGGATCGCAAGTTTGAGGCCAGCCTGGGCTACACAGTAAGTTCAAGCCCACCCTAAACTACATAGCAAGACCCTGTCTCAAAAACAACAAAATCACATGGTGGGTTACATACACACGGCAGCAGGATGAATGTGCCAAGGAGAACACTGGCCAACCTGAAGTAGAGCCTAGAACAACATGAGGAGCTAATCAAAATGATATCCATCAAGGAAAATTTCATTTTACATCATGTAAAATTTCATTTTACAATGATTCCTGACAGCATCTTCCCCACAACTCACTGTGACACGTTATCTTAAGATCGCGTGTTTGAAAAAAAAAAAAAGATTTCTTGTTTGTGTTATTCTTTCACATTTTACAAGCTGTCTCCAATATGATGGCAAACTTGACAGCTATTGCTTATTCTGTAACTCCCAAACAGGCTGACACTGCTTCTGTACCGTTAGAGGGTGCTCAATAAATAACTTGAGAACAGAACAGACGAAATTTTAACAACAGTAACAAAATCCAAGTTCTGGACCTGTGGCTTTCTCCAAGGAGCTGAAGAGGTGGGTTTTGAGGCACTCCCGAGTCCCTAAATGGAACCTGAGTGCCCACTGAGAATGTGGCTTCTGGGGCCATGCATTAGAATGGCCAACACACCCTTAATAATGGGAGCAAGTAAGAGGCTAGAGGGCTCTAGAGCTGAGCATTTCTATACTTCGCATACCTGAAATGAAAATTTAAAGAACAACAAAAAGAAAATTTAACAGAGGCAGCCTTTTCAGTTTCAATAAAACTCAATAGCAATACTGTCTAAAGATGCGCTCCGGCACACAAACAGTCCCGACACAGTGACTGATATCCAAAATCAATCCCCAGCACCCAAAAATAAATAAATAAAGTAAAACATCCAAAATCAAAACTATTTTAGCATATGGGGAATCCCCAAACTCTCATTCCCAAATGACTGGCACCGCCATCAACAAGCTGAGGTATACTCGAGCAGCCCTGGACTGACTAAAGCAATTCACAGACAACACCGTGGCATCCTTCTTGGCAGCAGGGTTAGAAGTGTACAGGGGCGCAAGGTGGATAGGGCAGGCCAGACCTACCCATGTGACTGCAGACTCCTAGGGGTAAACAGCAGGACAATGAGTGTCAAAGCGTTGGCTTGGCAGAGAACAGAATGAGGGAGATCATCCAGAACAGGGAGTGGACAACACATCTCTTACCACGCTTCCTCATATCAATGAAAAGACCTAGGAGGTTTGCCGTTATGCAAAAATCCCGTTTCTGAAACCCTGACATAACTCTTAATTCACTAGGAAAAAAAAAATGTCAAGAGCAAGATTCACATGGGGGAGTTTGTACATACAGTGAAACTTTATTAACATTTTTCTCTGTGGCAGAGTTTTTAAATTTGCACGAAAAGCCACTGCCCTGTGTTCCGGAGAAGGAGCGCCCACCTGCACACAAAGGGGCAATGCCTGGGACCAAAGCGGGAGGAGACCCAGGGAGGCTGGGGGAGGGGCTGTCAGGGGCCGGGGCTCCGAGACCCGCGGAAATACAGCAGGGAGCCAGGCTCGGCCGGCCGCCGCCGCGGAAGCAGGGCACAGCCGCGCTGGGGGGTCCTGGAGGGATGTGGGGCTTCGCGGATGGCTGCGAGGTCCTGGGCCGAGGGGACCGGCTCAGGAGGTTCCGGCTCAGCAGAACGCCGGCCCTTCCCCACTCAGGTCGAGCTGAGCGGTCCCACTGGGTCTGGCCAGGGGCAAGACGGGCGTGGCCGGACTCCGGGGACATTCACGGCCAGGCCCAAGGAGAACCCCTTTCCCCACACGGTCCCGGCGAGGCCGGCCCGGCGGGCTGCGCAGCGAGCAGAGGGAAACGCGGCCTGGCCGGCCGAGCGGCCCAGGTGGACTCTCTCGCGGGTCGAGCGAGCGACCCGGCTGAACGCTACGAGGGCTGCGGGACTCGGCCTAAGCGGCACTCACTCTCGGTGACCCGGCTGAGGCGCAGGACGTGCTCTGGCCGGATGGTGTCCAGGGCCAGTAGCTCCTGCTCAGTGACCGCTGTCCCGATGCCGTCGCCCAGCGCGTGTTGAGGCGCCTGCCGCCGCGCCTTGAGCCGGTTCAGGACGCCGCCGCCCGCCTTCTTCTTCTCTTCCTTGCCAGTCACCAGCACCCCAGACCCAGCCGCCGTCCCCGCGGCCGCAACCTTCGGGTTCGACCCGTTCATCGCTCCTCCGCCAAGATGGCCGCCACCTCCACAGCGCCGTAACTATGGAGAATGGGGGCGGGGCCAGATATCACCTGGGGGCGTGGCCTGCGGGGAGCGGTCGGAAGGTTCTTTCTCCAACTTTGCTCTTGCCAGGTGGTGGGTCGGGGGAGTGGCCGGGAATTTAGGACCTCCACACTCTCGCTCAGGCTTCCAATGTCAGCCTACCTGTTTAAAATATGCCTCTCGGGCTGGGGATTTAGCTAAATGGTTAAAGTGCTTGCCTTGCAAGAACAAGGACCCGAGTTTGATCCCCAGCACCAAAAAAAAAAAAAAAAAAAGTCTTTTACTTACAGTGGAGTGAGTTTCTGTCCTATAAACTGGCAAGCCACCTTGAAAAATGTTTAGTATGTTTTGCACAGAATAAAGTTAAAACAGTGCTTACTATGCAAAGGCAGCTTCAAGACAAACTTTCCAACTAGATTACAGGAACTAAGAAAGCACTGCTGTGCCAGGCCTTGGGCTACACATTGTGCTAGGTTTTAGGAAATTTCAGGATGAAGGCAGAGTTTGGATCTGCCTTGTTCCCCACTGTAGTACTGCCGAATTAGCAAATGCCCGACACACACATTAGGTGCTCAATAATGAATGAATGCATAAAACTCTGAATGGTGCCCCCACCCACCCTCCTACTTCCAGTGCAGGAACTCCTACTTTGTCAGGAAGACTGCGAAGTACACAGTTCATTACGACAGGCCATCAAGTAGAAGACAAACAGACTCTCCAGACTGCGGTTGCAGTGAAGGTGCTAGGAGAGCACGGGGAGAGGTTTAGATAAACGTGATTTCACCCGCAAGTGAAAGGCTGCCCTCTTACACCGAGATAGCTCCTTTCTCTGCGATTCCAGAGGAATTCTCTTCTGTGTTGGAGGCCTGGACCTGATTTATGCAAAGTGGCTGCTGGATCTGATGTCACCTCTCAGCCAGATTTAGGCCAGCGTAAAATCCCAGCCCTCTGCCGATGGTCAGCCTCAAGACTTGATTTATGCAGGGTGTCGATGGGTCCCTCTCGCCTGCTGTGAGGGAGTTGGGAGGGCGAGGAGGGGTGCCAGGCCTTGACTCCACCCCAGCTCTCCAGTTACTAGAGCAGTATGTGGCCAAGTTCCTATCTAAATGCTGTCCTGCCTTTGAGAGATTGGCATGTCATGGCACTTACCATACTATTCCATAAATGTGTAAAAAAATAAATAAAAGTCTTTCCTTTTGCAAACACCTTTTTAAACCACTCAACAGTTGAGTAGTTACTGAAGAATTTCCAGAACTTTTAGTATGTTATTTGTGATTGCCAAGAGGGTAATTTAGTATGCAGTCATTTTCCGCAAGCTTGCTCACTGAACCTTTGTTTTCAGGGCACCAAGGCTAGAGTTACCTGGATCCCAGTTTTTTTCTTGCTGGGGATCATGGCAAGTATATTAACTCCTTCACCTGCAATTCCACATCCAGAAATTAACCTACATGTAGGCACAAAGATGTTTACCTCAGGAACATTTGTAACACTGACAAATAATTGTAAATTACAGTTGAGTCCATGTTATACAACTGTTAAAAAGACTGAGCTGGACCGATGTTTATGGCAGCACAATTCATAATAGCTAAACGCTGGAAGTACCCTATATACCCTTCAACAGATAACCAGGTAAACAAAATGTGGTATCTATATATAATGGAATTCTATTCAGCTCTAAAGTAGGACAAATTAGAGTCACTTATAGGAAAATGGATGGACTTGGAAAATACAATGTTGCATGAAATAAACCAGCCTGGCAAGCTTGGGTATGTATCCCTCATTTGAACAAGGCAAAAGACAAACAAAAGAAACTGTTAAACAATGGATACAAAAAGGCAAAGGGTCTGATATAAGCCAATAGGTAAAGGATCCAAGGGAACAAGAAGAGGGCAAAGGGGGAGAGGAATGGGAAGCCAGAGGAACGATACCCTAAAAACAAGAACCTAATAACCCAAACTTAAAACAGTAACACGTACACTAATTACTACAGTAACTTTATGTAATTGTGACTTAATGCTGCATCAATGTGGTTGTTTACATTGCTTGTTGTTATAAGCAAAAGCCACAAGGTATTATGGTCTGTACACTTGTAAAATGGCCTGTAAGTTTGTGTAATTTTGGATTTTAATAAAAATATATTTAAAAAAAAAAAACAGACCACTTAAGCCAGGTGTGGTGGTGCACACTTGTAATCCCAGCCCTTGGGAGGCTGAGGCAGGAGGATCGCTGAGTTCAAGGCCAGCCTTGGCTACATAGTGAGTTCAAGCCCAGCCTGAACTGTTTAGCAAGACCTGTCCAAAAAACAAAAAGGGAGGTGGGGATTTAGCTCAGTGATAGAGTGCTTGCCAAGTACACACAAGGCTCAGAGTAGGATCCCAGCACCACCGCTCTTTGAACACACACACACACACACACACACACACACACACACACCCCTATTTGGGAAGAAGGAAAATAGAGAATTATTGCATTAAATAACCAAGGTTTCTCAGGACTTACACGGGAAACCTGGTGCATGAAAGCCGGCTTCCCCTTCACCCCAGCTGGGTACCCCATGAGTTCCTCCAGCCACTGTAAGAAGCGACAGTGGCTGTTTTTCAGGCAGTCCCAGAGGAGCCAGGTGCTCTGCCTTAAATCAGGCCAGGCAGGTGGAGCCCAGAGTTGGAGTGGCCAAGGTGAGCACAGGAGAGGGCTTTTCTGGGACTGGGGACGCCGTCCTCTGTGCAGTCGGCAGGTCAGGGCTGGGCCAGCAGGCGGCCTTGCAGGCTGGGACTGAGAAGAGTCATTTCTCTCACAGCCAAGTCACTTCACCCCCTGGCTGAGGGTTGTTTTTAAAAAACACTAATTTATTATTTATAGCCCACCTGCTTCCAGAAGATTTCTAGCATATTCTAAAGTCTTAGAGTACAAGATTGGTGAGTAAAAATTCATACAACCTTGTGGAGAGCAGTACTTTCAAATTTTTTAATGCATGTATTGTTTGATCCAGTAATTCCTTAAAGGAATTCTGAAGAAAAAACTTGTATACGTGCACAAAGATGTGTGTACAGTCATGTTTGTTGCAGCAGTTTGTACTTGCCAAACATGAGCACTCTTTTAATATTATAGGGGATTAGCAAAATAAATCACAATCTAATCATAAAACACTGTGTAGCCCTTTAAAGAAAATCCCTACATAGCAGCCTATGTATATGTAGAAATTCCCTAAGTAAAAAAAAGTGCAGAGTGGTTAGGTACAGTAATATAGAGGATAATCCTGTGTTTGAAAACACTGTATACAGGGGCCGGGGATTTAGCTCAGTGCTTAGAGAGCTTGCCTAGCAAGCGCAAGGCCCTGAGTTTGATCCAAACTCAGGCCCAGAGTTTGATCCCTGAGTTTGACCGAAAAAGAGAGAAGAAAACACTATGAATGTTTATATATATATCGAGAGAGAGAGATAGATATAGATATGTATAAATACATATAAAATGAAAAATACACTCCAGACTATCACCTGTATTATCCTCTAGGGATTAGAGGGATAGAGCTAAAAATGGTTTTCACATTTTGTGCCCCATACAATTTTTTAAAAATATGTGTATGATATAATAATATAATAATAAACCCCTATGTAACCACAGACTCATCAGCCATCAGTTTTATGCACTGAGTCTTAAAAGTTTTTTTTTTTGTTTTTTTTTCCCCTGAGACAGGGTCTAGCTATGTGGTCCTGCCTGGCCTCGAATTCTCAGAGATCCTCCTGGCTCAGGCTCCAAAGTGCTGGGATTACAGGTGTGCACCACCACACCAGCAGGAAGGTTCCTTTCTAAAAATAGTATATCATGGCATTAACAGCACAGGTTTTGGAGTCAATAGGGCCACGTCTTACTCTTCCACTTCCCAGCTATGTGACTTCAGGCAGGTCATTTCTCCTCTGAGCTTGTTTCCTCCTAAATCAGGATAGTCACCATTTTGCCTAAGGTTGTTGTAAAGAAGAGACACAAAACAGCAACAAAAAACGCTAGGCTAAAAAAAAACCCAAAAAACAAAAAAGTACTAGGCTGCTGGGTGCAGTGGTACATGCCTGTAAATACTAGCTACTCTGGAGGCTGAGGCAGGAGGATCACAAGTTCGAGCCCAGCCTGAGCAACTTAGCGAGACCGTGTCTCAGAATAGGAAAAAGGGCGGGGGGCATTGTGGATGTAACTCAGTGGTAATGCACTTGCATAGCAAGCGCAAAGCCCTGAATTCAATCCTCAGTGTAGAGAAAAAAAAAGTACCACTGGCAAGAGTGCCAGTGAATGGTCACCATTGTAAGCTGTCTCCAGGACCCCTCTTCGCAGGCACAATTAGGCAAGCAGCAGCCAATGAGCTCAACGGGAAAGTGCAGGGACTGAAAGGTACACTCAAGTCAAGAGCTGAAAGGAAATGAGGTGGGGACCAGGCCTTGAGAAAACAGCAGATTCAAGTGGAACCAAGCGGGGTTACTAAGTAGTAAGGAACAAACAAAACTAAGACTCTCGGGTTTGCCAGCTCCAGGACCTCCATTCTCCACCCACTTTTGCCTTGACCCCTCATCGCTGTTAAGAGCAAGAAGCTTTCCAGTAAGCATTGGAAAATCTCATCTCTTCCTCTGTGGGGGCTGGGGGTGGTACTAAGTATGGAGAAAGGTCTGGCACACTGGCTCCAGCCAACCGGGAGCCTGATTTCCTTAGTAAGATTAAGATCTGGACCCACAGAGTGGTCCAACCCAAACCCGGCACTTAGCCCAGGATCTTCTGTCAGACAATTTCCCTCCCAACTCCCTAGAGCAGGGCTTCTTCAGGTCTCTTCCCCATTTGGCAGCTCATGCAAAGCTACTTGAAATAGTAACAGCTGAGTCTGAATTAGTAAAGCGCTCCAGTTTTGGGTAGGCTCAGCCTTAGAACGAGGAGGGTCTGTGGGCTTCATGGCTCTTTTGGGCCCTGGGAACAGCTTCATCCACACTGGCCTCATTCTTGGGAGCTGAGCATTCAAAAGGGATAGTTATCCTTTCCCCTACAGAACCAGCAGCCTTCATTCCTGCCTGGGGAAATACAGCATGAGGTTCTGGAGCCTTATCCTATAGCAGCCTGGGCAAAGAGAAGGCCAAAGAGTAATGATTAAGAGCAAGAACTCTGCTTTAAAATCTCAGCTCTGCCTGTGGCTGGCTCTGTGGCCTTGGGCAATTCCTATTACCTCTCAAAGGGAAATACCAACAGGCTTGTGGAAGATTAGACATCTAAGATCTGCAAAGTCCTCGGCATTGTGCCTTCCCCATCTCAAGGACTCACTAAAGGATAACTGTAATTACAGTTTTTACAGCTTTAGAAAGAGCATGGGCTTTGATGGCAAATGGACTGGGTTTGAACCCGGCTGAGCCATTTACTGACCAGCCTGGGGCAAAATACTGAACCTTTTTGAGCTTTGTTTTCCATGGCTGTAAAACACTGCCCAAAAATTATAGGAAAAAAATCCCTCCTACATTCTGCCCTTCCCGGTGTATAATACTGATAACTCATCAAAAAAGGAAAAAGCAGAGAAAAATATCTTGTAGCTTAGCTAGATGACAGGCCATCGGGAAAGCTACAGGAACAGTCAGAGGACAGCAGCCACAAGCCAGGTACACCTTGGGAGAGGGACGGTCAGGGCCAGCACCGCAGTGAAAGGAGAACAAAGTACCATAGCTCTTGTTTCATTCGATGCAGGATGAAATGCCCAGGCAAGGCTTTACAGAGTAGTACTCCCTTAAACAAACACCCTGGCAAAAAGGAAAGTAAGGGTTGGGGATTTAGCTCAGTGGTAGAGCACTTGCCTAGCAAGCGCAAGGCTCTGAGTTCAATCCCCAGCACCAAAAGAAAAAGAAAGGAAAGCAAGAGATGCTATATGGCTAAATGGGCAACAGCTTCCAAATTCATCCAGCCAAGTGAACCTTCCCATCACCTCTTTGCAATGAAGTTCAAATTCAGTCCCAACACAAGAGTGTCACTGCAAATTGTTTATTAAAACACAAAGCAATGGACAGTGAAAAACATCCTGATTTTTTACTTTTTGGTGGGAGTGGGGTGGGGCATGGAAGGGGTAGGGACAGATGGAGACAGCCTGGAAGGAAGGACAGCTCTATCCACCCCTACGGCTTCCCTGGCCAGCCAGGTTCAAAGCCCCTCAAGTACAACTTGCTGTGCTGCTGCTGTAAAATGCTTGTTGTGGCTACAAAGAGATGGTTTGGCCTCTGCAGGGAGAGGGTGGGCAACTCGGGTAGGAGCTACAAGGGCTACCAAGAACTTGACACTTTTTCTCCAATACTTGGTACCAAATAGAGCAGCCAGGCCCAATTTGGAGGGGCAGTGTTGGTTTCCTGACAAGCCAGGTTAGGCTAAGGATGGCTGGAGAGACTGCCCAGAGCTCAGAATGGGCAGCTAGTCCTGGCCTGGGACACCCTCGTGGAAGGGAAAGGGAACATTCCTCAAATCCAAGGAGGGAGCTAATCCAGGGTCCAATTTCTTCTCATTCCCTGGATCATGACACACCAGGGGAAGAGTCAAGAACATCTCTTTCCTGGTTTTGCCAAAACGTCTCTCCTGCCAATTCTTCCCCCCCACCTGGCAACTTAGCTCTCCTTTCCCGACAGTTGTCCTTTGAAAGGACGGAAAGCACACTTCAGTTTATTGTTGTTTTTCCTCATACTGAAATAAAGCACTGAAGCTCAAAATAGAGGTGAGAATGGAGTTCTGCTTTTCCTGGTGGTATGTGCTCCCATCTCACAAGACTGCCTAGATGCAGGCGGTGCCAAGGCCCTCTCTGCCAACTCCAACAAGCACCAGTGTTTCCCTGGCTGCCAGCACAATCCTGGCTCCTCGTTTTTATACTCCTGGGAGGAACCAGTCCCGAGAGATCCAGCCTGCTCTTTTCCTGCCAACCCAGCCAGTCCCAAATCATCTGCTCTTATCAAGATGATTTGGCCACCCAAGCAAGCTGGACAAAGGCAGCAGAGGACAAACCAGATGGGCAGCAAGCCACCCATGTGCAAAGAAACCTGCCCTCCCTGGGCCGCCGACCCACTGGTGCCGAGCTGGTCCTGTAACAACATGAGGAAATAAGAGCCCTCTTGCCCCAGAAGAGGTCCAAATACAGTCTTAACTCAAACTGAAAGGGAAAACTGCTCTGGTCTCTCCGAAGCTTGAGCATTAAGGCTTCTTTGCAATTTTCTTAGAGCTCTTTGATCCCTAAGTCTATCTTCTCCCCAGAGAGAGGCAGATTTCTGAATAGATCCCGGGTGTGTCGGTTCTGCTTCAGTGCACTCTCACTAGGTCTTACCTGAGTCTCCTTCCTCAGGGGCCACAGCAGGAGGCCCAAAGCACATCCCTCCCAGCCCTGTCTTTTTTTTTAAACAGGTGCATCTACTAGTCTGTCACATGCTCTAAGTCCTTTTGGAGAAGCATGCAGAGCAATGTTCCATATTGCCACTTTTGATGCCATTAAGGCTCCTCAAGGCAAGAAGACACTTGAATTATGTCAGAGTAGGCCAGCCAAGGGGAAGGGGCATAGTGAAGCAGCCCCACGTGGGGACTGTAGGACCCCCACACACACCTGAATCAGGAGGGAATGCCCACCCTGGCTCACTGCAGGAGAGGAAAAGGCACTGTGCCGACTGGGGTGGGTCCTTCCCCAATCCCCAAGGAGGGGAGAGAACCTGCTAGTTCTTTCCCTGGCATCCCCTGGTAAGCTAATTTCTAGGGAAAGGACCTAAGTGCTAGGAAAAAGGAGAATACTGCTGCTGTTTTCTGAAGTTCACAGCTGAGATTCTAGAAGCCAGGGTTAGGCCTTCCCAGAAGAGGCTAGGCAGGACAAAAAGAGAAATTCCTTAAAACAGAAGCTTCTCCAAAAAGATAAAGTCAAACCACACTTCCAAAACTGGATCAAACAGTTCCCAGGCACAGAAAGGGGAGATAAGCTTAACTCAAAACTACACCATCTCATCAAAACCCACAAGACCTCTAAAGGGACCCCAATACCACCAGGTCAGTGGGAACAGGAGAACATTGACCACACCCTCCAAGCCACAGGTGACCCTGCAGGTCAGGGCTGGTCCTCCTGGGAGTCTGACACCACTGTCACTTGAAGATTATCTTTTAAATCACCAGAGCTCAGGGTATCCACTGAGCAACTCTTCCTGCTCAGGAGTGGAGACTGCAGAAAAAAATGCATTTGGTTTAGGGGACACAGATCCCATAGACAGTCCATTGGCACAATGCTTCAGTCAGCACAAGTGAGTCCCCGAACAGTCCAGTTAGAGACTGGCTAGCACCTGGCCCACACCACAGCACACTGCAGACTCTCAGTACGTCTTCAGTGGGCATCTCTGTGTGGTCCTCACAGAAACCACACTAGAGTCACACGTCTGCTCTTGTCTTTGACCAGCTGGGCTCAGTGGGCCCTAAAACCTGGGACAGGGTGTAAATCAAGTAGAAGGGCCCAGGCCTCTCCTCCCTCACCATAAGTACAGCCTCTCAGTTCTCGTACTAGCTTAAAATACAGACAGGGGAACAAACAGTGCAAAAAGCAAAGATGAGCAGAGTAATTCTCGACATACACAGTACAAAAATAAAAATAAAGCATGCCCCATCCCATCCCTTTAATCTAAACTTCATGTACCTATATCATCTTGGAGGAGCCAAAAAAGAAAAAAGCTTTCAAGTTCAGCATCACGAGCCAGCTACCGCCAGCCCTAGGCAGCTCTTGTTAGCTGGGTGGGCTTGGCTCCAGCCCCCACCGTACTTCTTCCCATTTCCTCACTTCCCCTTTAGCTTTTGTTAGCCATAGAAAGATGTTCCTTCCTTTTGGACATAACCAGAGAGGAAAGCACCCATCCCTATCCCTGGGGAAAGGGGTGGGCTTGGAAACAGGCAGAAGCAAAGCCGCTTGGCTTACAGTACCATTAGGAAATGGCCCCAGGAGTCAGGGTTTCCTTCTGAGACACTGAGTCACCGGAGGGATGGGCTGAGGTGAGGAGGCGGGACCCCCCCCCCCCCCCGTCCTCAGAGATCTAGGCAAACTAACAAACAGGGCAAAATGGAGGCAACTAATCCTTCATTTTGTCTAATCCACTGGCAGTGGCCCATAGCTTTGGGAGTTGTGACGGAACAGGAACCAAAGCCAACATCAGAAGCCCAACTAGTCAGGACATCTACCATTGCAGGCAGGTGGTCCCCAAAACCAAGGCTACAGTACCTCATCCTTTAGAAGCAGAGAAGCTTCAGAAGCACTCCAAGAAATGCTCCTGACTGCAGCTTCAGGCCACAGCCATCCAGCTGCCAGACTTAGTACCTTAGGACTGAGGCCCAAGTCACAGCAAAAATAAGGGGTTACAATTCTCAAATGACAAAATGCTGGCCTCGAATAATCATTAAGAGCCAAAGCCAGGACATGAGCCCAAGAGCTATTTCCTTTGACACATAAGGAACAGTTCAAATCTATGGCGCTCCAATAAGGCAAACTTGAAATTAAGCACATTCTAAAAAGATGGGCCTGGCCTGAGATTCTATACTGTTCTAGCCCAAACTGAAGCTAATCCTGCTGCCTCCCATCCCCAAAAGTCCTTCTAGCTTGGCTGGCTCCTCCCTCATGTTGCCCTAACTGGGAAATGGATGATGGTGGTCAGAAAGGAGGGGAAGAAGGAAGCTTTATTTCCTGCAGAAAATGTGCCAGGAATTCGAGACGGACACTTATATGCTAAGGTTAGCTTCAGAGCTGCCAGGATTACGGCCAATTGGGAATCTTTTGGCCCCATCATGCCAAGAACCTGACTGCTACTTGGGTGAGATAAAAGGACAGGGAGGCAGATTATCGAGATCAACAAGAAACTGCTGGGCCAATACAGCACACCAGTCTAGTTCCTGGCTGAACTGTGACAAAGGACACGAGGATAAATGAACATCAGATGCCAGACACTCTAAACAATGGTCAGTCACTTAGTGGGGCTCAAGTCTCTGAGGTTGCTCTTAAATTATGCTAACATAAGTCTTTTCTAATCCAAAGACCAGAAGAGACTTTTAAGGTCAAGTGTTCTGTTGCTGCAGGCTGTAAAGCATCCCTGTCCCCTGGCAGTGAGACCCTACAAAGGGGCCAGTAAAGAACTGCTGGGTCAGGTCCTCCTGGCTGCTGGCTCAGAGATCCAGGGAGGGAGGTACCAACAAGGTGAGGTGGTGGAGGGTAAGACATTCAAGCAGAGAACGAAATCCCCATGTCTCCTTCCCTTTTCGGTAATAACTTAGCGGGATGGTTAACAGGCAGAAGAAATTCCAAATAAGCCAGATTAAGAAAAAAATTGAGAAGAAAGCAAATCCCCAACAGGCACTGAAATAAAAATCATCTGCTGTGGTAACAAGTCAGAGGCAATTTGAGAACCCGAAATAAACTAATCTAATCGTCTTGGATACCAGACAGTCCTCTAACTAGCACACGTCAAGTAGATAAGCAATGATAAAGTTCAAATACTTGAGATAGACCCATCATTGGATTAATCTGGAAAGGCTTCCAAGTAAGGAAGCATTTACTTATTTTTACTATTTTCAATTCTTGTCTTTACCATCTACCTTATACACCTTCACACACACATTCTTTGAATCCCAGGATATCTGAAAATGTGGGCATGACTTCAGAACATATCCAGCTCCCACTGCTGGTCTTCTTAGGTATAAAGATGACATTTCCTTGCTGCTAAATTCTAATCTGAAAAAGGAACTGAGGCTGTTCTGAGTTCAGAATCTTTTCCACTAGGTATATAAATGACGATCCTTGTCAGCAAGGACCCACTTACCCTAAGTACCCTAGAGAGGAAACAGACAGCTGGGAGCCAGCCAGAGGGATGACTAAGACTGAAGCAGGTCTGGGACCAGGTCGTGGATGAAAGCTATTCTCCACTCACTCTGCCTCTTTTTATCTCCTTTACCTTTTGTGTCTGTGGGCTTTTGTTTTGCTTTTTTTTTTTTAAGGGGGGGCTGTTAATCATTGTGAAAAATATAGAAACCAAAACCAACATGTTTGGTTTCTTCCCACTCCCCTCCACCCTGCTCAGGATGGTCATTTATTCTCACAACCGGCAGAGGCAGAAGAGGGTTGGAATGAAGACTCCGAAGGCCACCAGGATGGGAAACATGAGGCTGCTGTTGTCCGAGGCATAGGGGTTGGGTGTGCGGGGGCCTGACTGCACCCGGTTCTTATTGGTCTGTCTTTTGGGATTAGACCCTTCATCATATTCTTCTTCTTCTTCTTCCTCTTCTTTCTTCTCCAATCCTGGATGAGGCTGCAGCTTTGGTACATCTAACACAAGAAAGAAAGTAACTATTAAGTAAGACCCTTTAGAGCAGCAAATGAGCTGTAATAAAAAGAATCCTGTAGCTGAGAGTAGTGGTGCATGCCTATAATCCCCACACTCTGGGAGGCTAAGGCAAGAGGATCGTAAATTTGAGCCCAGTCTGGGCAATTTAGTGAGACTCTATCTCAAACTTTAAAGTAAGAGCTGGCGGGGGTGGGGAGGGGGAGAGATGGAGATTTAGCTCAAGTGGTAGAGCACTTGCCTAGCAAGCCCAAGGCCCTGAGTTCAATCTCCAGTACCAAAAAAAAAGAGCTAGGGATATAGCTCAGTGTGTGTGTGTGTGTGTGTGCGTGTGTGCGTGCGTGCATGCATGTGGTGACTCCTGTAACCCAATCAGTGTCCACAGAAAGGAACAGAAACAGCAGAAATAGTCTAGTCTACAGAACAGGTGAGCGCCATGAACATTAGCCTTCAGCAGATTTAACTAAAAAGCAGCGAAATTCCCACCCACAAGGAGGCTCTCTCCCCTTCCTGCCCTACTTCTTCAGATATCCAGATTAGACAGGGACAATGTCCTGGCACCAAAAGCTTAAACTTTCAAATGCCTCCTCCTCCCTCCCATAAGCCCACATTTCCTTTTGATTCACACAATGACAGAGGAGTTGATCTACAGACTTCTGGCTTCCAGCCCACGCTGTACTTGCCCTGCCTCTTTCTTGGGGATTGAAGCACAGAGCTGTTTGGTCGAAGATATCATCTTCCTAAATGTTATCATATCAGCATTTAGGGGCACAGTAAGACACGAGGATGAGATCCTCAGAACATTCAAGAAGAGCTGGCGAAAGGCACAGAGGTGGGGTGGAGAAAGGCCACAAGATACATTTCTCTGCAAAAGTCAGCTCTGGGAAGCTGACAGCCAGGATAATCTAAACCTCAAGAAAAAAGATACCCAAGACTGGATCCCAAGGTCAAAGTGACATTAAGAAATGGCTTTTTGTCCTACTATAGCCCAGCAACACTAGAGTCTTTCAGAACCTACCAGAACCCTAAGAGATTTTTCCTTTTGCTCCTTTCTCCTAGAAAATAGGTATCAAACAAACAAGGAAATGGAATGAGGACAAGTTTTAGGCAATTCCAAATGACAAGAATTGGGCATCCCAACAGGGACCATTATTAATCTTGATTTATAGGGAAGTTAAAACATTTTTCCAAGACGAAACAGCTGATTAAACGGTAGCAGCAAATATGAACACAGATCTTCCTTCAAAGCCTGTGGCTAGTACCATGTAATACTGTGTCCTCATCCATCTGACTCTGAACTGCCCACACTATGGCTTAAAAATATTTCCAAAGTAACAATCACTTAAATTATGTCCCAAGGGTTCTCTTAATCAAAACCTTCAGCACAAGTCAGAAAGCAGGTCAAAGCCACAACTTACCATCCACCGTCCCAGCCATGATGTAGAGTGCACAGACTTTGGGGTTGTCATAGTACCCCTGGGAAATAGGAAAGAGTAGTTAACCCCACACGGCAGCAAATATCTTCCCCACACCCACTCTCTGAGCCCTTCCTCAGCAATGAGTTACCTTGACAAACTCAATGTAGAGTTTCCCTGTGAAGGTAGACACCTCCCCCTGGACACTCAGTTTCCCCTTTCTGATGCTCATAGGGATGATTTCATCATGAGCCGTGCTGTGTCCAACACGATCAAAGATATCCAAGTCCTTCACCACAACGTGGCCATTCAATCGTACATCAAATACCTTCCAAGATTAGAAAATGGAACAATGTCAAAACCACCAGTTTCTCACCCCTTGAAGGAACTGGAGATCACATACCTGCCTGGACTTCCAGTTCAAAAATAATTCAAGAAATGGCAGGGCTGGGTTCCCCCCTGGGCGAATAGTCCTTTACCTGAGCCAAATCAAAACCACGTTGCTTTATTGCCAAGGTGGTTTCATATAAGGAACAGAAATACAAAGCTCAGCATGGAAAGGAGGAAACTTACAGGAAAGGGCAGAGGGACGAGGATAAGGCTAAAAACAAGATGATGTTGAAAACTAATGAGGGGGAAAGTAACCAGGAAGGCCCTAAGAGGCCCCATTAACAGCCAAGAACTAGGATTCTGGCATTTCTGTTGTCAGCTCCCAAGGAAACCCCCAAGTGCAAGTACGTGGGTGATGCAACATAGCTTCTCTAGGTGCAGAAGGAATGCACCTTCCTCAGAGTTCATCTCTTCTTCCCTTCTGGGGAGGCTGTTACACTCTGACACCACAACAGAGGGCTGTCCAAGAATAGCAATGTCCCTCTGGTCCAGCAGGGGCCTGACTAGGCCTTACCTTCTGCTGAGACTGTGCAAAATAGACTTCAGCAAATTTCAACACCAGAACATAGTCCCCCTCCTCTTTGATGGGCACCTCGTAGCCAAAAGTCTCCTCGTTGTACCGCTCTGTTTGATACAGGATCTGGTCCTCGGGATTAGAACGCAGGATTGGCAGTTTCATGCCATAATCTGAGGCTGAGGATGCAAGACAAAGAGAAAGCACATCAGAGTCAAGAAAAAAAAGTAGACACCTCAGAACTGCCAGAGACATTTCCAGGGCAATGATAATAACCCTCCTAGCAGAAGGGGCCACCCCCTCTGCACCTGGCTCCGAACAGAGCCCACACAAAGACAGGAATCAGATAACCATCACCATGGAAGAGTAACATGAAAGAAACCAGACACTAATCACCCCACAGGCCTTATAACTTTCACGGCAGCTTTCTGAAAGCACATTATAATGACTTTTCCCTGGCTGGGTGGAGAAAGATGGGGAGAGAACAAGTCTACCTCTTTAAGTGAAGAAAGTGCTATGATGCAAGTACCTGGTTCCCACGGGGAGAGCTGCAGAGAAACCTCCTATGACCAGGGCGACAGTCAGGAACTCTAATCAAGGTGATTAAGTCCAAATGTTTTTTTTCTCAATCAGAAAAAGTAGTGTCTAAACAGGATTATCTGGTTATGAAAGTTTTTGTCTTTATTGTAAATAAGATTCCAGCTTTGATTTTTCAAAATTTTCATTCAGAAAATCCAAGGCTGGCAAAGAGAAACAGCTCATAAAAAGAAGGGTGATGTGCTCTAATTTCCTTTAGATCCAACTATCCTGCTTCCCATAGACTCAAAAAATTCTACCTACTGGCTGGTGATTTAGCTCAGTGGTTAAAGTGCTTGCTTAGCAAGCACAAGGCCCTGAGTTCCATCCCCAGAACCCCAAAAACCCCCAAAACAAACAAAAAAACTCTACCTACCTGTTCTCCCAAACATTTCCTCAACTAAACCAACAGAAAAGAAAAGTTCTACTCTAGTTCCTACACCCAACACAGCACCTGGCATGTAGTGGCCACTGGGTATGTTTGCTGAATGAACAAATGGTGATGATGGCAATGAAGAATAGGCCTGCAAAGCAGAGAAGCCATGCCATGATTAGCACTAGGCTACAGCAGCTGAAGGAAAGAGAAGAATCCACAAGGTCCTACGAGCACCTCAGGCTTAAGATATCCAAGTACCAGTCAGGTACCTTTCCTATTTCATGAATTGACAAGGAATAAGGCTGGGTAAGAGAAAAAAGTTACCTAACCAGATGTGGTAGTACATACCTGTAATCTCAGCACTCTAGGAGGCTGAGGCAGGAGAACTGCTGTGAGTGAAGGCCAGCCTGGTCTACATAATGAGTTCAAGGCCACCCTGAACTACATAGCAAGACCCTGTCTCAAGAGAAAAAAAAAAAAGATTGCCTTCCAATCTCACATGGTGACCCTGAAGACATTTGGCACTGAGATCCTTTGGGCGATGCCTGTGAGCAGCATTCCCAGAGATTTATTTTCTGAATCACCAAAATTTCAAGAGAGAGGATATGGTAAAAGGTAAAAGATTAACTAAGAAAGCCAGTGGCGAAGGTCAAGGCCCCCACACACAAAATAAGCATAACTGTTAACAATTCCCGCAAGTGACACTTCCCATGAGATCAGATAGGCTGATGAGACAATGGGCCAGGAAACTCACTGCACTTTTGTCAGACTTTTCTTCTTATTTCTCCTCAAGAAATCAAAGAAGGGTAACATTACAAAAGGCTGCAGTGCTAACACCTCCCAGCTTTTTCCCAGATGCAAAAACCCATTTCCCCAGGACACTCACCTATAAAGACTAAAAGACTTCTGTTTCTCTTCCAACTGAGCTCTAAGAATTTTCTTCTGCCATAAGGACTGTGATCTTTACAAATCTGGAACATTAACTAGATTTAATTTATTAATACACAGAAGATTTCGTGTGCATGTGTGGGGGATCTTTTTTCTTGCCAAATGGAAAAAGTGAGAAACTGACAGTAATATAAATCTGTGGCAGTCTCAGTCCCGTGGCTAAGAAAGTTCAGCCACGTAAACAAAAATTACTTAACGACCCCGGAATTACCTTTAAAAATGTCCTAAGAGAATAGCCACAACCAAAATTGCAATCACCCAAGTCCCAAGACACACAGCAACATAAAGGATTTTTCTTTCCTCCTTAGCCTCTCACAGCTAAACAGATTTCTCTAAAATACAGTGACGTACACAGTCAGCACACGCTGAGGTTGGCACAATGGCTCAGTTAACCAGAAAGGAAGGTGCCAAAGGGCCTACAATACGCCTGCTGCGTCTTACTTTCTGACAATAAGGCAGCCAGCCTCCTTGGAAGATTCGGCCTGGATTTGAATCCTGGCTCCCCCACCTTATCCATGATGCTGAACAAGTTGTTTTTTCCTAGTTCTATTTTCTCATTCATAAAATACAGGTATCACCTACCCCACAGAGTTGTGGTAAGGACAAGCTTTTGAAGAGTTCAATACAGTGTGGCTCACATGGAGACACAGGTAGACACCTAGGTATCCCAGCTGAGTAAGGACACACACGCACACAATAAGCAATAAATAAATGCCTCTATTCTGGGGAGATAAGAGAATTAACTCGGGGTTGGGGATTTAGCTCAGTGGTAGAGTGCTTGCCTAGCAAGTGCGAGGCCCTGAGTTCGATCCCAAGTGCCAACCGCCCCCCCAAAGAAGAATGAACTAAAAGAAATACAAAGTAACAAAACTGGAAAACTGCAGCTGGGAAGCACAGAAGCAAAGGCCAAAGGACCAATACCCTGTTCTATGTGAGACCACTGCGATAAAGTACTTTGCGGTACTTCAACACTGCTTAGCACCCCAACATGAGGCCTCTTGATCATTAGATGATTCTTATCAATCATTTCTTTCTCAGGGAACACTGGTTCCGAAGAATAATTCTTCCTGGGCATGTTAGCACATGCCTGTAATCCCAGCTACTCAGGAAGCTGAGAAGAAGGATCCCAAGTTCAAAGTCAGTTTAAATAATTTAGAGCTCCTGTCTCAAACTGTAAAAAAAGTAAAGGGCTGGAGCCCTGGGTTCCATCCCCAGCACTGGGGAGGAGAAAAAAAAAAATTATTCTGAATGGACTAAGGCAAGGAATCCAGGGATTTGATGACCTAAATCCTCTACCTGTGGACTTCCAGTTCTTGGAGGGGCTGCAGATGAAGTGTGCCTGTTAGGTGAGAATTCTAAACAAATCCCATGGCCATAAGCAAATCAGGGCAGCAGTGACACTCTCTCATCCTATCTTTCAAGCTCTTATCTCCTCAGGCCAAATCCTTTCCCAGCCCAAGGGAAAGCTGCCCAGAAAGGGTCTTCCTTAAAACTACAGAATTAGTAATCTGATAGGCTCAGGTCCCCAGCCAGCATTTTTCCCCCACGGAGCCATGTTCTGCCCTATTTTTACTTCCAAGTAAAAGGTCATCAAGCAGGGGGTGGGGGGAAATGGTAGTGACACTTACCCTGCTCTGGACAGAAGAATTTTCAGAGTCATGTCAGAAATTTCTAAAGTACGAAAAGTATTACTGGGAAGGAAAACAAGGCTCAGAGAAATAAAGCAAGTTCCTCAAGGTTATACAAATTTAGCAGTTATCTGTCTATGAAGAAGAAAGCAGCCTTCCCCTAAAGCCTAGCCAAATTCTGTGCTCTCAGGCCAGATAATCAGCTTCTTTCCTAGTCAGAGTAAAGAACCCAGAATAAGCAAGTTATAAAGAGCCCAGAATAAGCAAGTTATAAAGAGCCCAGAATAAGCAAGTTAAAAAGAACCTGGAATGCACAGCCTGGCCAAACCTCAAGGTGAGTGTGGCTCAATAGTTCTTCCCTTTTTTTTTCTTTTAACTTTTGCCAGGGCCTCCACACTGAGCTACATGCCTGGCCCTTATTTATTTTTTTATTTTGAGACAGGGTCTTCCTAAGTTCCTACATTGCCCAGGCTGGGCTCAAACATAGATCCATCTGCTTCGGCCTCCCAGAGTGCCGGGATTACAGGCATGTGCTACCATGCCGGGCTCTGAACCACCTTCTGTAGTGGTATTTTCATCTATGTGTTGAAGCAGATTGAAAAATACCTTTCCCAGGAAGTGAGCACTAGTTATCCTCAAGGCAGAAATAAAATTCAATAAACATTACGAAAGTGCCTTTGAAAGCGTAAGCCACTAGGTGCCCAGGGTCACTCAGTTACAAGAATGCAGAACTACAAAGAAACCATAGAAAACAGCAAGTCCAAAAGCAAGCCAAACCCTTATCTGGACTAACTTGGCAACGAATACCTGAATTCATTCAACATATAATAAACTTTCCTCCTAGTGCTGGAAACAATGTCACAAGCACATGGGAAAAGAAGTAAGACACGCAGCTCCTACTACAATTAGTGTTGCTGCAGGAGGCGAGGGTCTCCAAATACCTGGCACACTCTTATCCCAGCAGGGCAGAGGAGGAAAGGCAGAGCCAGCAGCTGCACTTCCCTTGGTGAAGCTAACTCCTGAACACAGATGAAACTAGAAAGCTGACTCCTGAGTAGGAGCTTAATCACATCTCCACCCCAGACCTACTGCCAGCAAAACGCTAGTCTCAGGAACCTGGTTAAGTGCAATGTTGCAACAAGCTGGTCCAAGCAGCAGGCAGCAACCCTCACCCCTTCTCCTGATCCATACCTTAATAGTGCCTAATTCATAGCCAGAATGGCAGAGCAGAGCTCAGACCCTCCCACCTATACAAAGCCCCAAAGGCCAGTGTCCCAAATAGGACTCCAATATGCATGAGCTCTGGTAGACCTCATGTAATTTTACCTGCTACACTAAACTCCTCCCAAGGAACTGCCATGAGGAGAGCCTGGCTTACTGCTGACCAGGTCAAAACAAACGAACATGACAAAACCATATGCACCAGCAAATTAAATCAGGGCAGTACCTGGGACTAAGGGCAGTACCTGGGAACTAATTATGTGTGATCTGTTTTATCCTCTGCACAAGAGACCAAATAGAGCTAAGTAACCAATGTAAAGCCTGGTGTCTACTAAGTGAAAGAAACCATCTGCACACTACCCTCACCACAGTTATCTCAACAGGCAAAGTCCACAAACCGTCTCTAGTTTCCTCAGAGGGCTCTTTCCTCCCTGACCACACTCATGAAGAAAGAGGAAGGTCTAGGATACAGACAGTAATGACCTATAAAGTTTGGCTTTGCCTGCTACAAGCCTGGAGACCTGACTCAGCTGAAGTCAGGCTACTAAGACCTACATGCCAGGGCTAAATAAATCCCAAGACAAACACAACTTCAGAAAACGGCCCTGTGGCCGAAGACCCTCACGTGTAGAAAAGCAATAAACTCCTAATATAACAAACTTCCAAGATACTGAGACTAACTTGGAGAAACTAAGTTAAACTCTTCAATAAAGGCCAAAAGCCAAATCTGGGCAATGTGGAAAAGGAAAGTCTGTAGTTGTCTGGAGTGGCCTATTGCCAATTTGGCAGCCTCTGAACCCAGAATACAGCATAAATCTCCTTCGAACTCATAAAGCTAGGAACTTCCTTCTTAAACCTGTTTTCCAATCCCACTTACAGTAGAAACAAAAAATCCAGAACCGATTTCCCCAAAGAGTGGTCTGAGGGTGGCCTACATCAGAAGCCCCTGCTGCAGAAACTTGGGTTGCAGCAAAAGGGAAAAAGGAAAGAATGGAAAAAAAAAAAAAAACAAACTTTATTAGGTCCGAAATGGGAACCAGGGAATCTGCATTTTTTAACCACCTCCTCTAGCAATTCCTGAACAAACTACCTTTAGGAATTGTGAAGCTCTGTAAAAACCAGTTGCTCAACTAGTTAAATCACAATCACATTCCCCCTAAGCTAGAATCACGCCTCTGGGACCACCGGGGGTAGGCTGTAGCACTCTGTGACATTCCGATCTTACACTGGTTGACCCAGCCGACATACTGCCACCGGGCTCACGGGCACGATGGCTCCAATATAACCATCCCCGGGTGGCTTCTACTTCTAGGCACATATATTCCTCTCTCCAATGGAGGATGGGTGAAGTAGGAGGCTACAAACAAACTTTCCTGGCCCAACCACTTCGAAGATTCCTAGTTATTCTGGCTAATCAAGTCGCGCTCCTGCAGAAAGGGCAAGGAAAGCGACCAAATTCTGAGTCTGCAAGGATCTACCGGGAACTGTCTCCATAGAAGAGCAGGGGCACCCTCGAGGTCTAGGGAGATGAGGGGGCAAGAGGTCATCCTCGTCTTTACTATCCCAGCTTGGGCAGGGGTAAGGGATTGAGAACATGCAGGATGCAAGGTTCAAATGTAACTTCTCGTCCACTCTCTGCCTCAATCGCTCCTGGTATGTAGCTTCGAGGTGGTGCTAGGCCCTGAGCTCAGACCAAGTCCCTTAGGAAACAGGACAGAAACTTCGCTCCAGAGACGTGGCCCTAAAGTCATGGACGGGGCTCAGGGCTCGCAGCCGTCCGCGGGCTGCATCCCGCACCCCGGGCCCCCGGATCCGCGGCTCGGCGGAGGGGGGTCTCACCTCGGCCCACCCGGCCTTCCAAAGGGTCCTTGCGGAAGTGGATCCCGTGCACGTCCACATGGGCCTCGCCGCCCGCATTGACTGCCCAAATGACGCTCTCGGGCAGCCCGGCCCCAGCCGCGCCGGCCACGCCGAGCCCGGGCTCCCGGAGCGCTGGGAGCAGCAGGAGCAGCAGTCGCAGAAGCGCCACGGCGGCTCCTTCAATCGCCCGGGGCCCCAGCATGGCGGCCACCACTGCGGGGACAGCCCCCGCCGACCCTCGTCCTCGGCCGGCCGCCAGGCCGCCCCGGACTCAGTAAGACAGCGCCACGGACCGTTCCGCCTCAGCCGCCGAGGACATGTCGCTCGCAGGCCTCCTTCTGCTCAGCCACGGGTGCCACCTCCCACCTCAGGGACAACCTACCCCGCGTCCAACCCCCGGCCAGGACTCTGCAGCCAATCAACACCCGGTCCTCATTAATTACCCACCACCCCGGCGGAAGCCTCCCTTCCATTGGCTAGTAGGCGTTGAAAAAGGCGTGGCCACCCCCAGGTTCCGACCCAACCACAGGGCCTGAGATGGAGCGCGCGCAGAGGCAGGGAGGGAGTTCGGTTGAATCGGCGGTTCGGTGCGGAAGTGGCGGGTGCATCGCCCAGGCGGCCCCGGAATCCCGTAGCTGAATGAGAAAGGTGGCCTGGGGGGAAGGTTTAGGGTATGGCGCACTGACACGTCGCCAGCACTTCCGGTGCTCCAGATTTTGGGACTGACTAGGCTCTGGAGGGGGCGTTGCTGTCTTTCCCGCCCCCTTTCTTTCTCAAGGAGCGGCATTAGCATAAACTCTATTAGAAGAACCAGTGCACTTTCTTGATTTAAAAAGACCAGCCTTTTCCCCCGCGTAAATTAGAGCACCCAGCCTTTCCAGAAACGCCACAAGCACAAGTCTTTAGGGTAAGAGTCCCACGAGGATAAGGTCCCGCCCCCACCCCTTAGCGGGCTCTGAGCGGGTGGTAGAGTCCAGGTGGCCGTCCAATCACAGGGCTCCAACGCAGCGGAAACGCGTGGCTTTGTGAGGGAGGGGCTCCAGGCTGCCCGCGTCTCCATGGCGACAGCCTCGGGCTGGCCTGGGAGCACTAGGGGTCGGGGGAGGGGGCTTCCCAGGCGGTGATGGGAGTAAATCTAGGTGGTGACCAGTCTAGAGGCCTAGCTACCTGGCCACCCTCCCTGCTCTTTGGTAGTTCATCCAGCGCTCTATTGTTTTGGCGATCTCTATGCTTTGGTCTGTGCCCAGACTCTCATTATTTTGATGAGAAAACTGGCCCAGAGAGAGGCTGTTGCAAAAGGTCTCCCCGCAAGTTTAAGTCAGAGCCAAGCCTTCCCCCAAAAACCACTTATTTAATCATTTGTTCCAGAAGTACTTATCCAGTCCCTACTCCTAAAATTGTCAGATTTAGCAGCTAAAACCCAAGAAGCCAAGTTACATTTGAATTTTAGGTAACTGGAACGTATACTAAAAATGTCATTTTTATCTCAAATTCAAGCTTGACTAAGCTTCTCGCATTTTATCTTACACCTGATCTTCCGCGTGTTGTCCCTCCTCAGCACACTTTCTCCCCTATTTTGGCTCTCCCAGGGCACATGTGGGGCTCTACACTGGATTTTTTAATTCCATTCTTCTCTCTGAAAACTGTCATTTTGGGAGGAAACTGTCAATACAGAAGCTTGAATACAGAGCAGGGACAGCATACAAAGGGGAAACAGGCCCAAAGAAGTGATGAGGCTTCCTTCCTCCTCGGCAGGTGGCCCGCAGAGGCTGTGTTCTAGCCACATACTACACTGCCTGCAGGAGCTCGTGTTTATGGTATTTCAAAATGAAGGGGAAACAGTCAAAAACGGATTAAACCTTTGAGGAAGCCTCAAAGGGCCTAACCTTCGGCCTTCCCTCAGTCTCCTGGATCTTTACTAGCCCCCAGGGAGCACTTTAGATCCTGGCCCCACTTGGGTACCCCATACCAAGGAGCCTGGCTCCTTTTCAGAGATCCAGGTGCTCAGGAATTAGGCTGTCTGTGCTGGAAAAGATAAATCCTGAGACACTGGAGGCAAGATGAGCAGGATCTGAGCCTGGTTGTGTAGATTCCAAGACAAGCTCTGCCACGTACTCATTGTGTGGCACTGAGCAAGTTGTTTCCTCACTTGTCAAGTAGAGATAATATTTTTTCCCATCTCAAAGTGTAGATGTGGTTGGGGATTTAGCTCAGTGGTTAGAGTGCTTGCCTAGCAAGCTCAAGGCCCTGAGTTCGATCCCCGGCACCAAAAAAACAAAACAAAAACAAATCAAAGTGTAGATGTGAGTATTAAAGAACAAGAGGAAGAGGAGGAAGAGCAGGTGGCAATGTACACAAAGTTGTTACAATTGTCAGACAGGCAAATAAAAATGGAGACCATAGTTTAGATACCCCAGGACCAGTCACCTACAGCCACATAGGCAAGACTTAATTCATCCTGATTTCCCTCAAAATGATGACTCTAAACATTAAAAAACAAACAAACAAACAAAACTCATAAGCTTTTAGGTCTTATCAACATGATTGAATAGAATTAACCCAATCAACTACAGACAAGTCACTTTAAACAGCTCTGTTCGCCTTAGGAAGAATATGTGATAGCCAATCTAGAAAAAGGTCAAAATACTTCCTCTCTTTTACTTTATAAGCCAGGATATAACTGCTGTAAAAGGAGACTTCTTTTTTGGTGTGTGTGGGGGCGGTGCTGGGGTTTGAACTCAGAGCCTTGTGCTTGCAAGGCAAGCGCTCTACCACTGAGCTAAATCCCCAAGCCCAAGTGGAGACTTCTTGCCAGTCTCAATTTGAGTCTCCTGATTCATAGACTGCTCTTTTGTGAGCACAATAAACTCTTAAAATTTTAATTTGATCTGATTTTATTTTTGACAGTAGTGCCCGGCACAAGCCAAGCCATTAACCAATTGTTCTCCTGAAATGAAAAGGTCTCCGGAGTTCTTGCTCTCTGCAATTTGTACCCCACCCCACCACCTGGTAGTAATATAAAAGGTAGTTAGAGTTACGCTTTTAAGAATGACTTCATAGCTCTTTTCCTTTTGTTTTCTTTTCTTTTTTTTCTTTGCAGTACTAGAGATTAAACCCATGGCCTTGTGCATGGTAGGTAAATGTTGTGTCACTGAGCTACATCCTCAGGTCTTTTTGTTTTATTTTGGAAGTGTCTCCCTGAACTGTCCAAACTGGCCTTGAATTTTCGATCCTCCTCTTCAGCTTCCTGAGTAGCTGGCACTATACGTGTGTGCAGCCACATGAAGCTCCCTCAGAGGCCTCAATGAGTCAAATCACCAAGATAATAGTTTAGCATCCTTAAACCCCTCCTTTTTGGAGGGTGCTGGGGATCAAACTCAGAGCCTTGTGCTTGCTAGGCAAGCACGCTACCATTTGAGCTAAATCCCCAGCCCCCCTAAACCCCTTTTGAGTGTCACAGTCCTTTTGTAGACTGTGTACAACTGCATGGGCTAGTGAAAATTTGGTACTATTTAATATGCAATCTCCTGACAGCAGTATTGGGTCACAATTCACAAAGCCTTTCCTCTTTTGTTATGTCACAAGATTCCTACACCATTTGAAAGCCCCATGATCGACTGCCCCTATTTTATAATCAAGGAAGTTGAAGCCCAGAAGGACGGGGCCAGCAGTTTTCAAGTGGCAGATAGTGCTCCTGTGAGCAGAATGGGCGCCTACACAATATGGTCTCATCCAAAAGAGTCTGGCCAGGCTGGGGATTTGGGTCAGTGGTTAAAGTGCTTGCTTTGCAAGCAGAAGGCCCTGAGTTCGATCCCCAGCACCAAAAAAAAAAAAAAAAAAAAGGAGTCTGGCTGGGGAAGGTGAGACAATCTCCAGGGACAAGAGGTGACTGGGTGGGGGAGTCAAATTTCTAGCCACTGAGCAAGTTACAGGTGCAGGACTCAGGCCTGAGATGGGGCTAGGAGCAAGAGATAAAAGGGTTAGGGTCTGGCCAGGCATGGTGGCACACACCTGTAATCGCAGCACTTGGGGGAGGCTGAGGCAGGAGGATTGCTGTGAGTTCAAGGCCAACCTGAACTAGATAGAGAGACTTTATCTCAAACAAAAAAAAAAAAGGAAGAAAAGAGAAAAGACAAGAAACAGAAAGAAAAGGGGGTCTGAGTCCTGGGAAAGCCAAGAAGCTGTCTGTAGAACTGCAATTTGGGGGTGAGATAGAATTGGGTTCCCTCCCAGCCACATCACTGCCTTTCTCTCAGAGCTTCCTCTCTCCTAAAATACAAAACACAAAAACACACTGCCTCCTTCCAAGAGACACTTTTTGTAGAAAATTCAGACAACCTAGAAGGGAATTTTAAAAAGATAAAATTCACTGTAATTCCACCCAGCGCTAAAACAAGGCTTGTAAATCCAATCAGGCCCTCACAGCCGGTTCTTGATCCACACTGGTTCCCACCCCCGCGGTTCCCGTAACCACCCGAGAAGTTGAAAAACAGCTAGAGTCTCCGTTTTGCAGATGAAAAACTAGAAAAGCTCAGGAGGATTAAGAGACGTGTCCAAACCACACAGAAGAAGCACAGACCCTGTTTTTGTTTTGCGGGGGATGGGCTTCTAATCCACCGCTTTGGTTCTGACCTGTCGGATCCAGTTAGGTGTGCATCACACCGCATATCACCGAGGACTCCGGCTAAATAAATCCACTTCTCTGAGCCTCATTTTCCTCCTCTGTGAAATAGAGTGATGGACATAGCTCAAAGGATTGTGAGAAGTGAGACACGTTTTAAACAGGGAAAATAAAGACATATTTTGTTTGTTTTTCTAAGTTTTTTTCTTCTTCTTCTTCTTCTGTTTCTTTTTCTTTTTCTTTTTCTTTTTTGTAAGATGTATTTTTAAAAGCTAGCATCATGGGACCTAGCTAAATGCTCAACAAATAATAGTCACAGGCCAGGCCGAGCACTCGCCTCTGTGATACCAGCTACTTGGGAGTGAGGGGATATTGCAAATTTGAGCCCAGCCTGAGCAACTTAGGGAGAACTTACCCCTCCCCTCCAATTTTTTTTTTAATAAAGGGCCATGAAAGAAGCTTACTGTAAAGGCCCTGGGTTCACTCTCCAGTACCACAATAATAATAGTATATGTGCTGCCAAAGGGAGCACTCCGCAATAATAATAATCAGAGTTTCTTAAGAAGCTGAGATGGGAGGATCACAAGCTTGAGGCCAGCCTAGGCAATTTAGCAAGAACTTGTCAACAAATACATAAATAAATAAATGGGACTAGGGAAGTAGTTCAGTGTGAGGTCCTTCCTAGGTTCAATCCCCAGTAATAGTAACCCTATAGCAGGCCAGGCGTGGTAGCACACTTGGGAGGCTGAGGCAGGAGGATTGCCAGGAGTTCAAGGCCAACCTGGGCTGCATAGTGAGTTTAAAACCAGCCTGAACAACATAGCAAGACCCTGTCTCAAAAAAACAAAACAAAGAAAAATAAATAATAATAACAATAGCAGCAGTAGTCACAGCAGTAGTAGTGGTAGTAATGGGTGCTTGGGAGCACAGAGACCTAGACTCATAGCCTAATTTATTTCTTGGAGCCGTGTGGCCTCTAGAAAGCCATTTCTCCTCTCTGGGCCTCAGCTCCCTCATCTGTAAAATGGGTATAATTAGAAACCTACCACATAGAAAGCACTCTTAGAAGTCCTTCACCAAGTGCCTGGCTCACAACAGGACCTTAGTGTGCAGTAATTATTAGTCACCCAAGAAGAAATAATTATACTATGTAATACTGGCGATCTGGTAACAGAAAAGACCACAGAAAAGGGCTCAACTAAGGAGCTGGGAAAAACTCTTCCATCTAGAGGAAGGAAAAGTCAGAGGGAACCAGAGGTCAAAAGTGGAAGAGGGAGCAGCTATTTAGGAGCCCCCAGGGGCAATTTCACCTTGACCCACACAGCCACAAGGGGGTGTGTCTTCCTGTGCAGATAAGGATCGAAGAACAGAGGGCTATTAATTAAACTTGCCTATTTTTAATTTAATGGGATATTCCCCTCCCCAAGGAAAAAGTTCAAAAGGTAACCACGGAGCAGAGGGTGTGAGCAGCTTTGCCCCCTGCTTGGCCTGCCTGGGGTCGCCGACTCAGAGGCGAGTGGTCTGGTACCAAAGCCAGGTTTCCTCATCATGGGCCTCTGGAAATTAAACCGCAGAGAGATCAGAGCCACCAGAGAGGCAGGGAGCATGTCCATGGTGTCTTCTGGCCCCGGCCCTGACCCTGGTAGGCAACTTGAACCTTTGAACCAAGAACCATGAGAAACGTGGCCAGGACCGCAACTTCAGGGAGGGAGAGTGACCTTGGCATGTCTGTGCTTCCCCAGGAGGATGTGAGTCACAGAGAAGCCAGCCAGACCTGGCGTGGCTGAGGATGAGGACAGCAAAGGCAAGCACTTTCCCATCTGGGTGGCCTTGGGCAAGTCACTTCCCTTCTGGGTCGTTTTCTTTTCTTTTCTTTTTTTGGTATTGGGTATTCAACTCAGCAAGCACTAAGTGACATTCCCCACCTCCCCCACTTGTAAATTTTAATGTATTTTTCTTTTTCAGTACTGGAAACTGAAACCAGAGCCTTCACATTGAGCTACATCCCAGCCCATTTTTATTTTATTTTAAGACGGGGGTCTCACTAAGTCACTAAGTTCCCCAGGATGAGGTAAAACTTGCAATCCTCCTGCCTCAGCCTCCCAAAATGCTGCAAATACAGGAGTGTGCCACCGTGCCCAGCTTAATTTTTAAAAATATAAGGCATGGTCTCGATAAGTTGCTCAGGCTGGCCTTGAATTTACAGTCCTCCTGCTTTGGTGCCCCCATGTAGCTGGGATCGCAGGGGTGTGCCACTACAATCAGTGACAATCTGTCTCGTCTACTATACACACAAGCTTGGCGAGTCATGTCCCCCTCTAAACCTCAGTTTCCTGGCCTGGAAAATGAGGTGGTTGCAAAGATGGAATGAAATGATAAATAAAAAGGGCTTAACATATACCCAATGACACTGCGCCCATAAACAAAGTAGCTGCTTTGTTCTTTCTGGTCTTGTCCCTAGAGCTGGGCAAGTTAGGGAAGCAACTGGATGGAATCCTTATGGCCAATATTTGCGTATTGAATAGTAAATGGCCATTTATTTGTCAGTCATCCCTCTAGACCAGAACGTCCTACTGTGATGGAAATGTGCTATGTCTGCACTACCCCAGCACATTAAATAAGTGTGGCTTTTTTTATTTTTAAGTCTTCAGCCTGACGCTCTCCCAACTGGGCTATCTCAGCTGCCTTTTTTTATTTTTTGAGACAGGGTCACATAATGTAGTCCAGGCTGGCCTTCAACTTTGTATGTATCCCAGGCTGACTTGGAACTCAAGATCCTCTGCCTCAGCCTCCATGAAATGTGGCTGGTCTGACCCACAGTGGGTGAGAAAAAAAGGAAGTGTGCTGCGGGGAGGGGCTGAGGTGAGGACAGTTTGCTGACCACCAGGTGATGGCACTTC